>QNGE01001667.1:0-88872 GCA_008508345.1 Paragonimus westermani
TCTTGTCTACTCGCTGTGTTGTTCGTAAATGACCGACTACAGCCCGTCTGAACTCTACACTGGTCCGTCGGGGTTCTTGCAAACTCAGTGAAAACAACCGTCCGTGTGAGAACTATAGTCTCATCTTCTTGACGCCTGTGTGCATAACTTCAATCATCAGTCAGTAATCTAACAACTACAGCCTGGTACTGGTTGTCTCTAGAAGAGGGTGCCAGTATACATCGCTTGAGAAGAAAGTACCACTCTAAGAATGAACTAGTGGACTAGTGGGCATAGCCACCAAGAACAATGGTCACATTATTATGAGAAGCCTACAGACTTAACAAAGGCCTACAGACAAACTGGAAAACAACGTACTTGACCCTCCTTCACAGGACACTCCTACCCCACCATTACTTCTGGTGAAACAGACTTCCCAAGCAATCATGCAAATTCTCTCTAAATGTAATCACTGTTCAGAGGAAGACTCCTATTTGTGTCAAGTTAAACGGAGCACACTGGAGTGCACGGAATAACAGCCACAGTTTTGCAAATTGAAAGATGTATGAAACTTCAAAATAACTTGAACAAATTACACAACACTCAGTCAAGTGATCCTCGGCTCCAACCGGAGAGTCGGTTTTCCTTCGTATGAAGAATTCGGAAAATTCAGTAAACCACGTTCGGGTAAAATAGCACAAATAGTGTTTTTAACAATATATATGAAGGACGACACAGTTTACATTGTCTAGCAAAAGAACGTTCGAATTTCCCTAAAGAGCACGTGCCATGACGGTACCTTCAAGGCTGCACACACGTTTGCGTTCTCATGAGCCCACACACGCACAGACACATGGTAAACTATAGGCCAGATAATAAATAAACATCTATCCGCAAGTCCACATATTTAAACATGTGATTGTGGATGTCAATGTATAAATCGACGTATTTACATTTCTATGTAAGTATGTATACTTCCATATCGATACATCTCTAATCAAATGCTGCGGATATGTATGCATATTCTTGTATTAGGTAATTTGATAACGGATGTGTCCATCAATCAATCGGAAAATTTGGCTGCTCAAGATGTTTTCCTCCAAGCATAAAAAGAACCCTCCATCCGGAGCGTCGGTATCCTTCCATATGAAAGTTTCTCAAGAATTCAACGGAATGAAAGTTATATCAATTTTGCGCGGAATGGTACACATACTCTAGCAAAAAATATAAAGTACGACACACTTTACTTCGCCTTTTAAAGCCGTGTTTGCACTTATCTCAGTGACACGTGCTATGAAGGAACACTTAAGGATGCATGGACATTTTCTAGCCTAGCAGCCCATATATGTGAACAGATAAGTATTCTGTGAATGCAGATATTATATATACGAATACTTATGAATATAGGATCACATACGGCCTCGCAATACATATGCACATTTACCCACAATTACAAGGGTCGGTTTTCATGAATACGTGGGCTTCAGTGAATATAATCGGATAGGTACATGTAAGGGAACACAGATAGTCGTATACAATTGTCACTATGCAACTCAACACATTAACGTCGCGTTTTTCTGTGTAAACACACACTTCTATATCAAAAAATGTGTAACCATTTGACGTTTACATGTACGAAAACTCCGGCATTAATTAACCTGCCAAAGGAATTATCCAACAACCAATCAGAAACCCAGCCGTTCAAATTATTTTTTCCCGGGTATGAAAGGGAACCGGTTCCTGCCCAAACCCACACAACACGACCTCGGGAACATACAAGCCGCCTGGACTATCGACACCAATCAAGCAACTAAAACAAGATTTTTATTAAATGTACCTGAAAAGAACAAGATGGTAGTCGTACGAATGGATCACAGGGTAACTTGATGAAGCTTGAAGCCACGGTTTCCACGTGTTCCATGGCTCAGTGGACAGAACCCCAAATTCGAGCGTGCCAACGTCTTGGCAGGAAGATTACAGCGATCAAGGCGGCTTATACCCGAGTTCGAGGGTGGAGGCAGGAATCATTCAGATGCAGTCAGTTCGCCTATTTTTGTGTTCAGCTATTTTCCGTTGATTTGAAAGCAGTAACTGAAATGGTATGTAGCGCTGCTCTTGGAGACTACAGAAAGTACTAAGGACAGGGTAAAGCACTAATCTAACAATGAATGAAGTAGGTGGATGCATCATAGCATTCCTAAACGATTTCAGAAGAGCGCCTTCAATGGCGTTTCGTTTTTGTGGTCGATAATCCTGCCCACCGAAGTTTCGAAGTCGAAACTTGTAGGGCTTGTTACGGCCCCTTCGACTGTCATCAGCCGCCATGGTAAACAATTGCTGCATAACTCCCGAGCCAAAGAAAAACTGTGTGGGGACTTTGTTGCGGCGAAGTCTTCGAAACTCACGATTTTCTGGACGAAACTCGCCGAAGAATTGCTGCAGTGCAGTGATTGTTTGGGCGTCACCTTGGCGAACAGGTTCCACAGTAGGCATGTCTTCCCTCGCTGCGTGTAACTGGTAGACTGTAAATATCTCTGTAACCTCGGGGCAAACGTGGATCTCAAATTTCTGAGGTTGTTATAATTTTTTGACGTGTTTCAGTTCGAAAAATCGTTAAATTCCGTTGCAGGAAGTGTTTCTTGTTCAAATTGTCCGAAGGCGTGTGGAAAGGTTATGCGATAGTCCAGTGGCTTAGCGATCGATGGAAAAATAGCGTAGTAAAATATATTTTTCTTGAAAGTCAGGAGTAATTAAGGGGGAAAAGTGATCATAATTTCGGCGAATTATTCTTCTTTGGATCATAACTACTAAGCATTTTATACATCTGTGACCATAAGATACACCAATGAGCATATTGCAACGTTCAAATGTGCGCAAAAACCGGGGAAGTCTGCGATATTCTTTTGATTGCATTCAGCATGTCTGAGCCATTTGCTGTTACCGGGTTTGTACAGTTTCATTTAATCATGACGTCCGCTGAAATACGAACAAGGTCACCTGGTCGAAGAAGGTTATCAAGGGACACTTCCTACTTAGATGCTTGCAAAGTTTTCATGCAACTCGCTCAGCCAGTGAAGTCACTGAGAAAGAAAATGTATGGAAATCGACAATGATTCATCTGATTATAGAAAATGGTGCATGTTGCCTCCGGTTCTCTTCAGCACAGAATTTGCCGTTGGTTTGGGTGCGTCCTGAGTGTTCCGCCGGATGACTGAAGCCGTGTATCACATAAAGTCCCCGACATCTCGTTCATGGAAACTGATACCAGCAACTGTGTGAACATATGTGAAACGACCCACTTTTTCAATTATATTAAGGAGACAATCGCTCTAGATGACATTGATTCGTGTTTTCTTCGGCTCGTGTACAAGCGATACATTGTTCGCGGACCGGTCTAAGTCGACGTTCATTAAGGGTTTATGGCTGAACCTCTTTTCCATAATTACCGGAGGAGAGCAAACGATGGCTGGAATAGAGGGAGCTGACGAATCTGTGAATTTAAAAAGTGTACCTACCAGGTATTTGAGGTAGAAGCAAATTGCCACAGAATGGACAACTTATTATGTTGTCCAGTTCAATAACTTCAGAATAACAATCAGTTAATCGGCACCACAGCATTAGCTGTCCATCTCTGACTGTTCACCGCGGTTTGCATACGAAAGTCCTGCTTCAGGCTTTTTCGCCCATCTGGGTTGCTTACTGCTCGTACATGGGACAATGGTGAAGTCATACAAAGATAAACCAGTCTTAGCGAGTTCTACCACTTTACTCGCGGAGACAATCAAACTGTCGAAAGAGATCACTGTCGCGCGGCTGCTGCAGTCATGCAAGTAAATTACGGTGGCCTTTATAATGACGGTTGAAGTTGGTCACAGCGTGAGGCCAAGGCTTGGGACTCGGCAACGGACGAATTAGCAAGTTGTACTCCACCAGCCACCGAACTCTGTAATCAGAAATATACGCTACAGGAAGGCTTACTCTAGGGGTAGGGACGTTTCCGAAACACCGACAGAATGTGTATATAGGGGAGCCAGAGTGAACGCCAAAAATGACATTCATAAACACCCTGCATGCTATCAGCGACGAACTCACCGCCATCATGTTGCACATGAAATTGTAATGTTCAAGGTGACGACTACAGTACCACTTACCTCGCATTCAGCTACTGTTTCGAAATTGAGTGGGAGGCCCGTCCGTCCAGATTTTTTCGGCCAAGATGACTTGTGAACGTGGTCATTTGGTTAAGAATGGTTTTGATGTACGAGTCATGATGGCCGCATCCTTAGGTAAATTGCAGTTTGAACTCTTGCATCAGGCAGTCGCTGTAGATCCTTCGATGACAACGGCTGGGAAATCTCTCAGGTGCGTCTTCTTCTTTTCCAAACGTCCGTTGGCATTCTATAGCCCATTGTTTGTGCGATTGCTGAAGTGGGCAATATCGCTTTGTGCATGAATGGCCCATTTGGGCTTGATGTAAAGCCAATGACACACCAAGTAATCCGTAAACTTTCTATCCGTTCGGTGGATGATGTTCAGGTCACGTTTGAAGCTACTGTGTACCGTGCGAGGTGTAACTTACCCTTGCTCAGCGTTCACCGTAGCCATTCGATCAAACAGATAACCACTGAGAAAAGCGTTTATCATTTAACGAACATGATAGACGAATTTTATCCACCTACATGTTCACGAACAGCGTCACGCGAGTGGAAGTAAAACATCATGTTGTCGTTGCCGAACACCACACGGGCCGTCCTCATTTGCATGACCATTTTGCTTATTACAGGCGTCTTTACCACTCACTCACCAGATCTCGAGAAGTTTCTAACGGTCTACGTAGTGACTCATACTGTCCACTACGAACGTACCCGCACATCAATGGTCGTCGTTTTCTATGCCGTTTTTCACTAGAACTGATAAAGCTTGAGGCTCCGAAAGCATGAGAAGACGTCTGATAACAAACTTGCTTACTTGCCGCGTGAGTGGAATCCACATTCATACCACTCGGGAAATGTTGGAATAACTCAATTTGCGTTTGTTTGGCAAAGCAAATATACGTACGTCTGTTGTATTCATCCCGAACGGTGCACACCAAACTTATCGCACTGATCACCGGCAGCACGTCCCTGAGGTTCTCCAGTGTTCCCTTACTACACTTACGTAACAAAATCACTTGACATAGCAGGGTTCAACTTCCAGCGGTTGTTTCCAACGTCAGCGGTCGTGATAAACTCCCCGTAAGCATCCTTTACATGGTGCTTAATGCAAGCAGTCAGTGTATTGTATCATAACAAGATCCCGCATTCGTTCAATTTACTGATGGTGAATTCGCGATTGGTAGGATAGAACTCATATACCAAACTATGAGGGGCGTGGTTGTGTTCTTACTCGAAAGAGCTCACAACCAGACAGGCATTTCGCCGAACCACATAAAATATTGTACTGCAAGATGTATCGCGAGAACTGGACCGTTAGAACTAACAACAGTTAACCCAGTAGACACGTCGCACACCTCTGCACATGCTCCTGCGCCTCTTATATCCCATACAACTTCGATAAACCTGGAGGGTTTTCAAGGAACCACGTCAACAACTCATCGCACTCCTGAACAGTTTTCAACCTACAGCTCGTCCCACGAACGTAAACAGCACCCACATCCTTCATTTATCTCTGAAGGCGCACCTGGAACTGTGAGAAAGTGTGGAATTCACAACTTTCGAGCATCGTCTTGAAAGCCGCGATATGATCCATTTTCTGGGTATGGAATCTATCTGGATACGATAAATAATGTGTACATCGTCGTATGTGTAGTTACATATTATTTTGGCAACTATACATCAACATTACCGTACGCAAGCAGCCACGACGGCCGTCACACTGGTTTTCGAAAATAACACCATAAGGTCGTTATTCCTTGGCGATCAATTAAAACAAACAGATGTGAGTTCATGATACCAATTCCGTTGATTTCGATTAATGCACCATTTACCGAGATAATAAACCAGAATATGCGATGAACTAATTTCTACACCCAAGATAACTGAAGAAATTGGGGTCTACGGCTACCGTTCAATTCTTTCCTTAGGCCAGTGTACACGACTTGACGGTTACACTCAGGCAGTTTTCTCATATAGGCCTCTTAAAGCCTCTGGACGACACTCTATCTAGAGGGGGAAGGCTCTCTGTCATCACGAGAGTCTAAAATTCCCCCTTAGCGGCTATCTGGTGGTGATAAGAAGAGGGTAAGCCAGACGACAGCCATATCCATGAGTCTCATCTCAGGGTCAACTTTCGCGATACTTCTGTGCATTGTCTATTCCGATTGGGTTCCCGGAGTCTTCTCTGAGCGATGTATGTGTAATTACACCGTCGTTTAGAGGGGGACTCCATTCATCCGTCTTGCACGTAATATGGTCACCGTCAATCTGCAATACGCTGGAATCGCAGACGCTCTAGATTTTGAATTCATCAGCATACATAAGAGCTTTACTGTGGACAAGGCTGGAAGTATATGATATAAGTCGGGAACAACAGTGGACCAAGTGGAGATTATTTAAGAATCGCAGCGGGGATCGACGAACTAGAAGAAAGATACGATTCAGTTTTTACCCTGAAAGTTCTGTTTTCCAGAAAGGGTTCAAATCAGAGGGATATCTCTCGTTAGATGCCTTATGCCTCTGGTGTTTGTACAAGAGGACTATGTGGGACACGGTCGAGGGCTTCGGCCAAACAGAAAAAGATGGCATAGGGGATTTGACTACTGTCTCCAACCAATGTCGTGTTACCCATGAAGATTGGCATATTGATTATGTATGACTTCTCGGGAAAGCACCCATTCCATGTAGAAAAGAAAGGATTATTCGGGAAGATGTGCTCGGGGGTGGGCTGTTTTAACGGGCGCTCCTTTGTCTTTCATGGGAGGCTGGCGAAGCAGACCGGCTGATGGATGGCATGGGAGTGTCGGTCACTTCCTTGAACTGTGGGTGGGACGGCGGCCTCTTTCCATGCCTGAGGAAGCAGAGTCTGTTCAAGCGGATTAGGAATGCATTGCACGGCGGCGAACAGTAATAAACGCTGGCAAGGAGCGTATCACGACTACAAAGCTGTGATTTGAACCACGGTGCGTCGTATTTCTCTTTTGAGGTGAACCCCTCCATGAAATTCGGCACTGGAAGCTTCTGGCTTGTGAAGATGAGCACAACCTTCCATGCTCCCACCAGGGTAGTCTGTTTGGCACAATGAGTACCCAGGCATATATGGTTCATTGGTCTTCCTGGAAGTCGATACTCTTGAAGTGGCACGTCTGGAACCGCACATGGTTCGGAACAGTCGTGCGGCGACGGAATCGACCATAAACACATAGTGTCTTTGACTAACCGATAGTGCTGGATCTCAGGCTTGTCGTGCAGAGCAAAAGCGATAACGTGAACAGTCAGTGCGGTGAGGAAATTGTGGACACTAGCGCAGACCTGACCAGATAGTGGTCGAAAAGGCGAATAAGTTGAGCAACAAACGAAGATTGCGCGAATTTGATGGTCAGGCCAAGAAAGATTAATAATAACAGATCCAAAACAACAGCACAAAAGTTGCACTGGAAGTTCGAATTACCCGCGACAGTATTGATGGACTGATGATGAAAGTGTAAAGCAAAAGCTATCCGGAAATCCGTATGTAGATGTAGTGAATCGCAAGCCCCTCAAGGAATGGCTAGAATAGGGAACTGCACAGTAGCCGAACCTAGCTTCCAAGAAGAGGCAGGAAAACTGACGCATGAAGAGCGAAAACGGTATGGCCGTGGGGACAAGGCTATGTAGGTCAATAAACCTGTTGTGCTGGGTCTGTGTTCGAACGAGGACACACATTTTTGCTTCTTCCCATTAGACGACATTGGTGTTCATGAGACGCCGTCATCATGGAGGTAGACACCAAGTAACCTCTGAGCTGATGATACCCAAATGGATTCGTGCCCACTGACATCAGTCTTTCTTCGTAAGTTTCAATTTTCGGGCGTCGGGTTTCCTTCCTGACAAGACGCCATACAGTTTCAAACTGCGAACTGTCCCTTTTGAAAAATGTGTTCATGTCGCAGCTCAGTTCCCAAGATGCAGGCGAGCGGAAAAGTTCCGAATAAGCCAGAAATAACGGGGGTAAAATCGATGGCAGGGATGTGTAGGCAATTCTATGGAAGTGCTGGACGTTTTTGTCCATTCTGACGTTTGGGGCGCTCCAGAGGGTTTGATTAGCGAGGTTCTCAAGTAATTTTGACAGCTGAGTAAAACATGTAGCTGCAGGAACATGTAGATTGCACGGCTCAAGTGCTACTTTTGGCACATAACTTATACTTGAGGGTTCAAAATACAGGTCAATCTCACGAAACCCACTCCTTAATATGTGCTTTTCTCTCCTGCTGAACAACGTCTAAGCACGGGGTTTTGGTTGATATTAATAGCTACCCACTCAAAAAGGTTTGTGCTGTAAACAGCGTCTAGTCAATAAGTATACATTAGTACTAGGTCCTAACAACGTCTAAGGTTGTTTCATTGTACAGATGTTGAAGCGAAATGCATGCGAATTTGGCATGATACATCTGTCTGAAGCGTATGAGATACGTAGTGCCCGTGATTTTGGATTCTGTCTCATGAATTCGTGAGCAGTTTGTTTTCCACCACTGGGTTACACGGATATTTTAAACATTCATCTTATATTGACTAGCCAATACACACTGCAGTTATTAGCTGGCAGCCTGGGTTAACAACCTCCAACGGATTGCTTCTGCACGAGAACCACGCAACCTCAGTCAAGTTTTATGGAATACCATGAGGCCAACGGAATTATTTTCTAACGTTCACCACTGATGAAGTGAAGTGTACTCTACATTTTTACGGTCATGCGAACCAGGGGCAAACCAAACAACTGTAGACGTTATGTGGCATCATCTTTAGCGATAAAACTCCGTCGACTGGCATCATTTCAAAACATTTGGAGTGACCAGTGGACGGTTGAGCTAATTCTTGACCTCCGGTCGTGTTATCATTTGTTTCGAGGTGTAACGCGAATGAAATAATATGATGAGAACCCTGGGATTTCCCGGCTGAAGCTTGCACCGTGGATGAAGATTGTACCGTTTACGCATACTTCGTATGGATGTCTAGTTGGATAGGACCACACCCATTGGGACATTTCAACTTGTACCCCAGAACTGAAATGCTCGCCCGGTAGAACAAAACAATGCGCACAACCAAACACTCCGGTGGAGTCGGAGCACATGGCAATATTGATATGGCCGTAGTCGGCTGTTTCCGTTCACTGGTTGTTGTCTACCAGTAGATTCGTGGTGTGGGAATTGACCTTGCGAAGACCCTGCTATACACAATGAAGAAATGTCCTGAGGGCAAGTACTTATGGAGCAAACAGTGCAGGGTCACCTCTGAAATATTCATGGTGTTCTATAGCGACGCGGTCGATAATGGCTGAGGAGACTGAATCGATCGCCCCTGAAGACCGGCGCGATAACTTCGGCCTCTGTGACACTCTCCTTGAGTAATGGACCGAATGGACAGTAAACCAAGCAGCCGAGCCAGTTTTTCGCATCCAGTGTTGTTACATTAAAACGTATACCGTCACGGCCGAGGAAGGTGTCTTCTGAACATTTGAGTTCAGCCAGCGCTTGCAAAATAACATCCACTGTGCAAGCATCATTAGGCTTACTTCTAAGGCAAACCTGAGGAATTGGAGGCAGCTGCCCAAAATAGTGTTGGCGGAGCTCAGCTAAAATATAATTGACTTTGACTTCAATTTTGAAGGATCAAAAAGTTGGGGTTTCACAGCCTTCGATTTGAGGTTTAATGACACGGATCGTGAAATTGTAATTTAATCGTTGGCAAAGTGCTTGATGCGACGTTGCTGACAACCAAGATGGTTCTCGCGAGTTAGCAAAATCCGCCGGCCCCTCATGGCAGCTTAAAACGACTGGTCATTCTGAGATCCAGATAACCCGTAGCAAGTTTTAGCATATTACCTCTCAGGGAAGGTTTGAGAATGCGATAAATTAGTTAGTCTGAAAGCTTATGCCGCTCAGTGGCTTCCAGCGGCTTAGATTCACCAACGATCCTAGAGGAATGGTAGCTACCCTTTCACAGGAGTGGTCGGCAAAGTGAACAGTGTTGCAGTCTCTCGAATACTGTGTTGTTTAATTTCCGCGCGAGATTTCGTTACCCATTCTGCGGAGATTTCTGGGATGCTCAGCTTCTGAACAGATAAGAATCGTGCAACGTACATGGTCGAATGAAATAACTGGATAATCAACTGGCATAAGTGATGAGATAATTCTGAGCTAATTGACTGCTCGTTTCGAAGACTCAGTCCAGATGGAATGGATTATGACTAACTTTTCGCAATTTAAACCTGGGATGTACTCTGGGAAACCTGTTGCCCCGGATGTGTGAAAAAAACGCACAGACAATATCCTGGGAGGTTGGGTACGGGAATGCCCATTAACCAGTTCCTGGCAAGATGGAGTCTTCCATCAGGAAGAGGCGTGAAAAACTCAAGGAAGTTATAGATTTTAACTCCCATGGTGAGAGATCGGCTGTTCTACTACTTAACTGTGACCGATGATCCACTAAATATCAAAACTGTTCATGCGGATCGTACATGAATCTGGTTTCGGAATCGCAGCAAGTGAGCAGCTACTACGATGGAATATCTGTAGATAAATGTGAACGCTGGGCCCAATCCACCGCCCAAACTTTATTCTGATGAGTGAAGAATAGAACCACATTCTGTGCAGCGAACTACCAATCCAGGCAAAAAGTAATGACCTACAATCAGGTTGTGGCAACAGCGTGGAGCTTTGCAGAATAAAATTTGCTCACTTCGGCTAGTTTACGGACCAACATAGGCGTATCAGCCGCGCGCACATAAAAAGACCAGTGGTAAACAACTGAGGGCTATTCTTGGTACGTGGGCAAGGTAATTCATTCACGATGTAAGCATGCAGCCTGCAGCCTGCAGCCGATTACACGCCATACGGATGCAGTAAATTTTCCACATCGCCGACTGAGAAATAAACAACACAGAGCTATTAGTATGGATGCGCTGACTTTACTTTAATGATCTTTTTATGTAGCCCACTTACATTTGAATTCCATCAAGAATAGGGCGAAATCCACGGTTTGATGCACGGAATTCAATTAATATATTGTGTTTGGACGGTGACCAAATTGGGCGCAGCTGGTGTTAAGTTCCAACTGCTCTTGTCCGGTCATCTTTGAAATAAACGCGGTCACCCCTATTGGTGATATTGTTGGATCGATGAATGATCTTATGTTTCGAACCAAAATAAAAACGGATGAGAAAGATGACTGCGACACGCCGGAAGAAACCAATCCTGAAATTCCTGAGGGTCGAAATTTTGAAAAAAGAGAAATTTACCCGATATTACAGCAGTTTGAGGCCGGAACCCGGTTTTGAAAACTTACATTTTGCCAGATTATTCAAAATGTTTTAGACCCAAGACTTTGGCATATAGAACATCGAAATCCTTTTGCAGAAGTTCTTTTTATTCTTCTCAGAATGCTGCACCCCACAGTTCAACATCTTCTGCCTACACAAGAATGGTGGCCGATAAGGGTTCAGTGAGGTCGATGGTGAAAAGTATACTTGGCCAGAGTCCTAAGCTGCAGCTCTTAGAGCTGCTTGCACAGGCTTGCGTGCTCCATGGCCTGTGCCGCGTGTATGAACATAAAAAGGGCATTCGGACAGCCGATCGCTGGTTCAGTCGATTAGAATAGAGGTGAAACGAAGTCTAAAACCCGACATGGAGCGAGCAAATATGCTGTTGATGTCAGTTTTGAGACCGTGATCAATTGGATGTATCCAGTCATCCACCGCTAAGATTAAGTCGATCAAACAGAGCTCCACTGTCGTCACATTTTTCAAGTAAGATGTGGGGGGTCATGTGATCCTCAGCCATTTCGAAGCGCGTCATCCATCAAGCTCCGCAACACCTTGCGACACAACAGGAAGGAAGACCATCAATTTACGGTTTGCAGGGTCACTTCGATATCCTTCTTTGTAAGTGGTAAGTACGATTGGAGAAGCATTCAGGCAATGTTGATTAGTCGTCTTAGGCAATGAACCTTGTCGCGCTGGTATATACTCACTATGGTAGGGCAGGAAATCTGGTGATTGATAGCACTTTCAGGATCAGAGTGCCACCGATTTTTGATACAGACTTGCCTCATGCAGGCTGTGTAGTAATTGAACTCGATGTGCTTCTTGACTTGAAATTTATCAGGTGAGCTACTAGTAGGGTTCGATGCAGTAATGCAACTCGGTATATTGCAATGAGAAATTGTGGTGCGGTCATGTGAGTCAAAAATGGGAATATTTTTTGTTGTTCGCTCTCGTTATTGCAAGAGTGCACAACATCTCTATGATTGTCAATCATCACACAACGCCACCATTCATATCATGAAGAAATATTAGGTTGGGTGACATCCCTGAGATGTCCTCGTCGGTCGTTCTGTCCTGCCGGGTAGTGTACTACAAAGGTGAATCTCTTGTGTATATAACCCCCAAATATAATTCCGTGTGTGAGCGACCTTATTGAAATTATCAATGATATTCAACGCATACATCAGGGCACTCGATGGCGTAAGTGACGTGAGGCGGTTTGAAAAGGATGTTAAGAAGTCTCATGTTGTACGGAATTTTGGGCTCAGATGTTATTGGGTAATTTTTCCAAATACGTCGTCTTTGAGTAGACATGGATTAAAGGGAGACCCTGAGGACCTGGGCGTTTTCGAAGTAAGTTCGAAGTAAGTGCAGATGAGAAATCTGCGAGAACATGAAGCTCGTACAGGTAAAGGTCCTCTTAAAAACGTATGCGTCAATTGAGAAACAAAAAGCCGTCAGCTCTTTTTCTACAGGAGTCTGAGAAGGAGACTGCTTCGTACACTCCTGTCGTGGCCGGGTCATTCAGGGAGTGTTGTTTGGCTACCTACGATGTTGTACCGCTGAGCTGTCACCCAACTGCAACACTGTGGAGCTTTCAGCGTTGGAATATTACCGTGGAGTTTTCCCCATTAGACGCTGAAGATATTTTTCCAAGATCAATTCACGTAGTGCAATGGGTCCCGATGAGACCCGCCGCACATTTCTTGAAGAAGCATCCGCTATTTTGGCGAAACCAACTTATAAACACTTCAAACAGACACTTCGAAATGGCATTTGCCCTTTTGGATGGAAAGAGAAAACGGTCACACCCGTCCCCAAAATGACAGATCAGCTTTACTTGTATTCCGTGAAAGAAAATGGGGCACTTAGTAAAGCCTGTGATTCTGAAGCTTTCCTTGCCAAACAGCCTATTTGCATCCAATCAGGATGGTTTCCTTTCTAATTGGCCGTGCATAACAATTACACTGCTAATCATTGAATGCCTGACGTGGACAGAAGACGATAGCCTAATCACAGATACTGCTCTCTTTGGTTCCGCCAAGGCGTTGTCCTCCATATATGGACTGAAAGCTTGTGGCGCCCAGAAGAAGGTTCTTTCCTGGATCGCCTGTCTTTTGGATAACAGAACCTTTAGAGTTTAAACCGTACTAGGCCTTTCGTCTCCCTCTTCGATTTCTGCGGAAGTTACTTAAGGGTCAGTGATTGATCCACTTTCTTTTCTCCTCCACTTCAACGCCCTTCCGTACAATATACCCAGCGACCTTGTCCTATACGTCTATAAACCAAGAATTTGGAATGCTACTGATCCTAATGTCTTACACGTTGCTCTTGATGCGATAAACTTCTGGTCTGGTGACTGCGGCTCCGCAGTAAATGGCAGTAGATGGTAACACATGTTTGTTGGTGGAAACTCCGACGATATCTTTGTGATTTATTGTGCGTTCAGCACAATGGGCACCATCAGAATCGATCTGAAGAAAAATCTGTCCATCACGATGCCGTCCAACTTATCCCTCGCATGTCGCCACGAGGTGGCGAAAAAAAGGATTTACCACTCTTGCGACGATTAGACGCATTTCCGCACATAGACAACAGGGCGCTTCAAACGATTTATGAAGCATATGTAAGACTGCCACTCGTGTATGGAAATCAATTCGTGTAAACCGGCCTAAAGAAACGCATGCTCGCTTCTAAGAGTGTCCGGCATGCAGCTACCAAACTAGGCCAAACGTGTGGGAAGTCGCAAACGAGTAGCAACTTGAAACTCTTGGTGCGTATCTAGTTGAATTTTGACGACCGCAAAGTGATTTGATTCCTACACAATTCCTTTTCCGTGTAGATCCAGAAGAACAACTCTTCATCGTAGCGAATGTTGATGGCTGACGAGGACGTACCAGGGAGATTTAACAGCTCCCTCCTGGGACCACCTTTAGGTAACAGGTCTTTTCTTGTGAGGTTATTGACCAGTGAATCGGCCTTCCTTCTAAAGTCCTCAGCCGCATTCCTGCAGATTGCTGTGAGGCACTGCTAGACTTTTATTTAACTGACGTTAGCTACAATACTCCATCTACTCTTGACATTCACCATGATCTTTCAGGCTAAAAGACGCCTGCTTAACGTCAAGAAACGAGCCGACTGGATCCAGACACCTTGGGCTTCTTCACTCGACCCGTGTATTGAGAGCAGAATTGCTGAATTTAACTTGACGCATACCTACATTTAGTATACCTATACAGGTTTTTTCCAAATGCGAGATTACCCACGATGCGATTTTTTACCGTCTCTTTTTTTGGGGGGATTTCAGAGCCGGCAAAGTAAACTTCCCGTTCTTCAGACTTAACCTTGAGCTAGTTTGCAAGTGGTTCACGAACCACTGAATGTATTACTACGAACCTGATTACATATATGATTGCTAGGTACAGCTCACATCGACATAATCAAAGAGAGTTAAGCTCCAGCTTCTGGTGGCTTTCTCCCGTGGATGAGCAGTCAAGTAGTTTCAGTGTGGATTCTGACAGGAAATCTCTAAAAACCAGCCTACCGATTCTTGTCTACCAGTACGAGTTTAATAGTCCGGGAGGGTTCTAATTCAAGTCAAAGTCCAGCCAAAGAGTGAAACTGCTTTATGCAAGTTGGCAGGTGGATATTAAACAGTTGCACAAATGTTTCCAGCGGACAGAATAGTTAATTAATTCATTCACTTCAGCGTGCCTTCCTTCCGACTGCAAAACTCTCCAGCTTAATGGGAATGCGTTCTACGTATAAGGCGAAAGACAAACCATACGCATGGAAACACGCTTGCACGCATTTTAGGTGGGACGGATTTAGGTAAGTTGAAGTGCGTTTATGGTGGTTAGGCTGAGGGAGACGAAGGGGATAGAACGCGATTTTCGAATCAAACTAGCCTCTTGCCGTAAAATATTGAGTCAATCCAGAGGCAACCGGCCTGTTACGAGGTGTACCATAACAATTTTACATGTCTACGAAGCCTACAAGAAAGCTGTAAGTCTTCGATTAGGAGAACATAAGAAGCGACTGGAGAACCATTTGGCCGAAGAAAACATGCCTGTCAGCCCGAAACAGAAGATGAGATTATACAGAGTTGAAATTGGCCTCGGGAATGATTCCTGCTTTTTTGATAGAAAAGCGTTTGGCGAGAAGGGATCGTGTTAAGCTATGGTTTAGCGTGACACTTGAACAATTAGCAGCCTGGGACCTGAAAAATGCGTTTTATCCACTTGGACTCGGGCAGAGTTGCAGAAGGACACCGACGTGTTGCCGTATTGAGAAGATAAAGTAAAACGTCTCTACGTCTTGCCGTGCTGGATAACAAGAAGAGTGCGTTAAACCATGTGGGAGATTCTACGGGGTGAAGATGGAGGGTGATTCCAACTGCTGCACTCCATAGACGAAATAATCTGCGTACTTTGGCGAAAACAAATCCACGGATGTGGCCTTGGAGCTCACACTATTAAAAAAATGACAAGATTACTGTGTATCCGAGTACACCCGCATCCGAGATTGGTTGGAAAGGTCATTGATCATTTGATCGATTCAAAAAACCATCACCCGGCAGTTATGAGAAATAAATCAAAATCCCCGGAGTAGTCATCGAAAACTTGACGTAGCGAACAAGCTGGCTTTCGGTTATTCATCATCTCCCAGATATATAACAGGTACATGAAGCAAAGCTATGATGGGGAAGCGGACGGAAACAAATAGCAAGATGGAGTAAAGTCAGACACGTCGTAGGCACACAGGGAGAAAACGTTTTGATGGGATTGCGTCACAAATACGACGTAACTGGAACCATGGTGTGTTGATAGATCGTGATGTGGGTGGCTGGCCAAGGCAAATTCAACGCCTGATTAAAGTGATTCCGTAACCACAAAGATAAGTAATTCAGTCGAATTCCGATCACTTTATCCGTGGCCAAATTCCGGCATGTTGCAAGTAAGGGAACAAGAACAGTCTGTCCCGAATTTCCTACATATAATAACAAATCTGAGTAATCGAGGCTGAACAGTGCGTCAACCAATGAGTGAGACTGATGGCGCTTAAAGTGATACAGACCAGTGTAGCTATCTTGCATTATAAACCATTCAACAGGAGCTCCTCAGAACTTTCGGGTTCACTGATCCGCAAGCAAAAGGTTGAAAAATTGGGTGTGCCTTTCTCTGGTCCTGGTGTAATACTAGCAGTTCATCGGGGTGTTAGTTTCCCGGTTCGTTCACACAACTTTCTCCAAGTCCACTAAAGCACCAACATATGGTTCAGCACACTCCCTAAGTACAGCTGGTGACAGCCTATTCAGTCCTGTTGTTGTGAGTCGCATCGTTTCTACATATACGACTGCACCCTCAATAAGAGCAGGGTTGTCACTTTGGGGAACCGGTTGGCATGCAGAAGATAGATGAACGTTTTGCAAAATTTCGGTTAAACCTTTTAAGATTGCGACAGGCGTTTTGTGTGATACAGTTTAAATGCTCTACTAGTCTCCAGGTTTTGTTCCCAAACAGTGTTTGAGTGTACATTGCAATAAGACAATCAGATAGACTTCGGTCTCAAGAAGTATCCCCCCTTATCAGCAGCCATTTCGTTTTTGTAAACGTGAGGGAGAACGAACTCCTTCATAAATTCTGCGAGACATTTTCCAATTTTTTAGTGCCTTTCACAGTTATAAACCTTGTTGGACGGTCACATGCAAGTCATGAAATCCGCGGCCGAGCAAGCGTTTTAGTGCTCATCTAGATGCTGCATTAAGCGTCGTAAACGTCCGCTGGTTACTACGAACGGATGCGGATATAGGGGTATTTGTGTAAGCGAATCACAATATCTTCACAAATATTCTAAACGTTTTGGAGTTGTTATTAAGCTCCAAAACCTTGGCTAACGTAATTAACGTTGTTAGCGATAACTAGCGCCAATTTAAAAACGTATTTTCAAACAATACTGACCGTTTACTCCCAGACGTAAACAGGTTCGTTTCCAAAGATATTCCCTTCAGGTAGGTAGAATTTGAAAACTGATATGATGTTAGATAAGGTAAGAAATATTTTATGTTCCGCTTAGATAAATGCTTACCCCTATGGCCCCCATTTTGCAAGGGACTTTATTCAGCATGTAGGACTATCGTTTCACAAAAGGGTGAGATCGACTACTTTCGAGCTTTCAAAGCCGGCAAAATAAACTCTATTTCCGAAGCCTTTCCTCAGACTGTTTTAGGTGATTATTAGAAACGGTGATTCTACTACCATACACCTCCCACAAATGGTTTTGAGATACGCCGAATTATTCTCTGCCACGAGGGGACTGAGGAATCTTGGTGGGCATAATCTTGATCGATCTACTTAAAACGTGTTCGACACGGTTATTTAAGTGAGGCGCGTTGGGCTACTGAACAGTGGACTTGCGTCCCTCTTAGGGGGAGTTTCAAACTTATTGACACGACGCAGGTGAAAACTTCGCTCGATAACTGTGGGAAGATGTTTTGGGGCAGTCTTGTCGAAGGTATATTCTGAATGTTTGGTATTGACAGATCTTTTGTTAACAAGGGTAAAAGTGAAGAGGGGGTTTGAGAAATGGATTGGGGGACATGACTGCCTCATAAGGTAAATCTACTGATGAGACAGTGCCAAATAGGACTCTCAACATGGCTTCAACATACGTACAAGTAGCGGTAACCACATAGGATGTAGCAGTAACCACGGACAACGTCTGTATACCATCAATAAATAATGCATATCCTTGCCACCGCCGGGTTTTAAACTCCGGCCATTCCAATCATGAGGCAACCGTGTTGACCACTGCACCATTGACCACACATCAGGCACGACCGAATTGTCAAATCCGAACGCTCAACCACTCTTGCTTGTGAGCAATGGCCGGAGTTCAAATCCCGGTCGTTGTAAGGATATGCACTACTGATGAGCTCTAATGAGAGTGAAACTCGAGTCTGGTGCTTCTTTTCGAAAGAGGATGGCTGGGAAGCCTATCTGAATGCAAAGGTTGCGATCACATGTGAGTAATGGTCAACTTGAAAATAAACAAAATCCCCGGCTATTCATCAGTGAAAACTAAGTGTGTAAAAAACTAAGAAGCAACAATTAGGTTACTGTCAGCAGGAGTGGTATGCTCAATGTCCACGATTGTAGAAGCAGTGATCGAGGTGCAAACATGTGGTTGGTTTGACAGCTAGTGCATTCGGCAGTCTGTTCAAATTGGGAACCGTCGTTTTGTAAAAGAGAGGTGGTTTTAACGGAGCTGGTAAAATTTATTCCGCAGTAAAAAATGAGGCAAATACTCAGCTGTTCAAAATTGACACCCGAAACGAGAGCAGAACAAATATCTATGCAGTAATTTCGTGTGACTTTCGAACCCACGGGCCTACCTTGTTTATTGGTGGCAAGTGCTGTCTGGTCCTCTGGCTTTGTAGCCGATGGACCTATACAACGCCAAACTTTTAGGGCACCTATACACATATCTTTGGGAAAGAATATTATAAATTGAATAGCAGGCGTTTTCTGCGGTTGTCTACCCACTAAAATGCTGTTTCATGCAATCAGACACACGAGAGCACGATCAGTCCTTCCAGTCGTGATTGACTATTCTGTAGGTATAAAATTCGGCTTTGTTTCTTGATTTCGAAATAATTATATTGACTGAGCTGGCTCGATGAAATAATTGCATTCATGTTTTTGAAATGGTTGGTACACTGAAATCGATGCTGCAGACATTTGAGGACTTTCATGAGGCTTCTTTCACTCTAACTGCTGAATTCAAAAGCTTCCAACCTAGGCGAAACGTATGACTCGTATCCCTGACCCACACAGAACCCTCGTTAATCTCTGGATTCATGGTGATTAGCATATCCTGTTTTAGCGTGTCATTTTTTCCAACAGATTTGGATTTGATGTGCCGGTAATCACATTGCATAGTCGAGACAGAACTGAGCAGGGAATTTCGTCCATGCGAGTTCCCGAGGGTAATAGCTGGAAAATAGTTAATAATCGGTGTGCACGCTAACGTCGCTTCACGTGCTCGCGTAGCATGCTCACCTGGATGGTCTGAGTCTACCAACAAGCGTCCCTCAATGGACCTGTGTATCGATCAGGCAATCGGAAGGAACTAATCTTTATTCCGAGGATTGTCAAATCCAAAATACTCGTGCCTCTGATTTCCACGAAGATTAGTGGCATTAAGATCTTGCCCCCTTAATCGGTGTACTATATTAACTACATTATCCGTCATCGTAAAAAATTAGAATAATGACTAAATGCTGCCTCACAGCGAGGTCATTTTTCCACCTCCACTGATTCAGGTTATACTCCTTAAGACTATATTCCTGCCATTTTTAAGGGCAAAATCATTGCCGTCTTTCGAGTTTCTCATGACCGTCAACAATATCGGGGGTCTTCCCGCATATTCCGTACAACCCCTATTGCGTCTGTGGCGCCAAACTTGAATCGATCATTATGTATTTAAATTCAGCCGCATCAGTCCTCCAAACCTTTCACTCCGTCCCATAGGCGATAACTGTTTGAAGTTTCTTCATTACAAGATACATTCCGGGTTTTCGTGTCGATTGCTAATCAATTGCATACGTTACCCACAAGTTACTTGACACCGTCTGCCTAGGAAAAGGGGTACACCAGCCGTCAGGTGATTTTGGTATGATTCTTACATCGTGATACAACCTAGAAGTTTCGACTGACTCTCTTTGATCTGCTAGGCGCCAACAATTCCATCTTTTGCTCCATCACGGCTCTAAATGCTGAAGTACGCGTCAGTCACATCCGTTATGCCTTCGGTGTTCTAGACACAACACTGTAAAAGCTGGAGTCACTTTGATTCATACTTAGTGGTGTTAATGCAACAAGCATCAATTTGATCAATGACGAGTTCAGTCGCCACAAGGCATTTGTTATAACGAAATGGAAAAGCTTGCAAATATTATTCTCGGATTCACTCATTTCGAAAAACTTCGCTGATAACAAAATTGGCAGTGGCACTAACCGCAGACTGAAAACACCGTTGATTGTCCTTGGCTTCGATCGTGAGGGACCAATGCACCCGACAAAATAT
Source organism: Paragonimus westermani (assembly GCA_008508345.1). Classification (NCBI taxonomy): domain Eukaryota; kingdom Metazoa; phylum Platyhelminthes; class Trematoda; order Plagiorchiida; family Troglotrematidae; genus Paragonimus; species Paragonimus westermani. The sequence goes on from QNGE01001667.1 coordinate 20,521, forward strand.
ACATCATACGGCAATCCGTTTATTCACTGTACTCCGTACTTGAGTCCTCAAATGCAGCATTTGGGGTTATGTTTATCGGTCTAATATTCAACAACAAATCACTGGAAAGGGCCGGTAGCCGATGATTGCCAGATGATCCTCTGGTTCTTTCAAGTTCTGCCGACGCCCAGTTATCACGCCAGTGATTTGCCCAAAAAGTAAACTCCAGCGATCCGGAAACGAATCGAGACAAGTTTTTTCATCGTTCACGCACTGGTGCTGCCCGAACAGAGAGCTCTCAGATTCCAGCAGTTAAGTCTGAACTTACGGCATTCGTCCGGCATTCTATTGACGACAGGCTGATATACTCACCCCTGTTCTGTAATTCCCGTTGGACAGACTGCGCAGATATTTGCGGAAATTCTTATTACTGGAAGCTGTCCGTCTGATGTGGAATGTTAAAAGCTCATTAACTCTCTCCTGATAGTATCGAGCATTTTAGAGGCTCACAGAAACCAAACTCCGTTGTTAGTCGAAGGGTGAACAAACAGTGCAGCCAAAAACTGCCGTGTGTGAGGAGCCTCACAACGGCAGTAGACGACTGAATACGAGTGACCAACAGTGGTTTATGCGGTAGGCGCCCTCTATCTGTTCCTATATGCTTGGAAGGGTAACTCTCCACTCACCCGATAAAAACCGCTCCATTTTGGCCTTGCACATACTATGTACCGACTTCAAGAAAGTGCCAGAAAGGTCCATGCCCATAGCGTCCGTTTTTCTTTTTTCATTCGCGCCCGTGCTGCAATCGTGCGCTGTAATTTGTTTGGAACACTGAAAACAGCCATGGTGTTTTGTACACTTGGAAGTGTTACTAACGTCCCGCGCTCGATTTCTGTTGCGTCGCTTTACTTATTTGTTTTGTTGTCTGCTCGCAAGGAGACCTCGTGAGTTGACATGTGCCGTTTACGAACAGTCACTTCGTTTCTCCAACTCCGCATTCTGCATTCGGTGTCCCGTAGCGTATTTTACATCTATTGGTACTTCAAACCAAAAGCACCCATCTTCAAACATTGTAACGCAGCTTCCTTCATCCAGGGGAAGATGCGTACTATCCTTTTGCTTCGGATGATGGTCCGGTCATGATTTTTGCGGTCATATCTACCACCAAAGCCAACTAATGCGTCACGTCCCACCATTTCCGGCGCGTAATCGGTTACATATCTTATCTGTGTGAGGCCGGGCCATTGCCAAGTGGAACGAAAAGAGGCACTGTCAAGTTGAGCCCCTTAGATTTCCTTTCTTCCGTAAACTGTAGATGTTTAACCAGTCGCCGCATGTCCACCTCAGAGTGTCCTGCAGTACAGTAGCAAGTTCGCAATTTTCAATGCGCATATTCCGTTACCACGAGAAGCAAGTTTCAAAGCTGATGCGTGCGTCCACAACGTGATAATCAGAAACGTGAAACAGTTGACTGACAGGCTGTTGCGCACATCAGAGATTTTAATCTTCTATTCCATCCAAAACACCACGGAATATGAAGGCTGCATTCACGGTAGCTTCATTCGCTTCGTGGTGACCTTTTTTCGAAACCAATAACTCCTTGGTTTTAACCCGTTGTGGTTTAAATAAAGATTTACTTAATACCTTTTTTTCTGTCTTACATAGCGCATCAATTATCCACTTATAGGGCACGATAGCTATAACGCCTTTGACTTTTCACACATCTTCCTGTTCAGGGTCTCTTACCGCCTTGCACCAGTTTCCAATCCGCTATATGTGTGAGTCTTGAACAGCTCCTCTTAAGTTTCGACACGCAAACGCCCCAATACGACACGCAGACTAAGACGAAAATTTTGGACCATCTAAATTTTGCTGTGCTGGATCTAGTGATACTCAGAAAATTTGCTGAGGCCGGTTATTTTGGGGTTAGACGTGCTACTTGCCGAAATGATCATGAGTTTATCAGATCTGTTCGCAGACTTTGATCATCCATTAAATAGTATGCGATTTATATTAAGATGAACGTTGTAACATGTTCTAAATTAGTGTTTGAAAGCATGTTGACAATGAGAGGCGAACGCCAAAGAATGGATCTGTGGTAAGCCAAAACCAATCTACTAAACATCGGTAATAAAAAGTGTCAAAGTCATGACGCTTACAACCAACTGGTTTTGCATAGCGCACAGGGATGAGGCTATCAAACGTAGGGCTTTATGGGATTCAACCGCAAATAGGAGACGCAAAGGTCATCCGAAACAGACGGGGTAAAAGTATTGCCAGCCGTTTCCATGGGGAGCGTCGGAAAAATATGTGCAACACTTGGCTAAGTGACCACAACCTTGTTCAACCTAAAGCCTTAAACAGGTTGGCTGTTGGGTGTATGGTCAATGAAGATAAAGCGGCTGCTTTCCCCATTATGGAGAATGCAGAGTGGGCGCTTCCGTTTTTGGGGAACTGCACACAAGGGATTGTGACGAATCACCACCTGCTGAAGTTTAGTCCGATCGATCACCCGTTAGTACGATAGTAGTGATTGTTAATCCCGGACGACCAGTGGTTGTTCGAGCAACGCTTAGTATTCTCGCAACGTCTATCGATACGCTGGATCCACGATAGTCGCATCTGTAAGTAACGAGCGTCTATAAATTCTGAGCCCGTTGAGCAACCAATTCGAATCCAAGAAGGAAGACGATCGTATTGGCGAGTTTCTTATTAATAAGGTGCTAACGTTCAAAAACAATATGATAAACAAAATAGTGGGAGACAACAACAAACCTTGATATTGAATCCACCAGGTATACAAGTTCCGGGATTAACGGTTCAGGTAGATATAACCAAATGCAACAGTCACGTAATGGCGATGCGGTCAAACGAAGGTGAACAAAGGGTACATACAAACAAAGGTCCAGCAAAAGGAAGTAAGGGAGTAAACTACGCGGAAACAAATTTTACAAGTAAGAGTATCAAGATTTAATAATACATCACGATCCGCATTCATAGAAGAAATGATTTGTTACGCGCGTAACTTGAACGGTAGTGTCAGATTGTAAGTAATTCCAACTCAATGAGACGAATAAATAGAGGAGGGGACGTGGCCACAAACATTCTATCAACACATAACAATCATCAAACACTCACGCAAGCGGCTACTTCAACAGTGATGGCTGCAGAGATCCAAGATCACTTGGATAAGCTGAATACCACAGAGTTGGTGGGTCCAGGTTGCATTCGCCCAGAAAACCCATCACCCACTTTCGGCATCTTAGCTGTCCCACCGACTATTTTTTCTAGAATGCTCTAAATAAATTCTGATCGCCATCAGACTGAGAGGTAGTTGCTCTCATACAGATTTCAAAACCAGGCAGCCGGGTGGCTTTTCCGAGTAAATGGACTGTACGTCAGCCGCCCAGAAAATAGTGGAAGAAACCATGAAGAGAAACATCCAGCACTGCGTTAGTAAGTATGGGTTGAAAACTTATTAAGAAAATGTCACGGGAATGAACGGTTTGCCACTGGAAATTACCGACGTCCTGAGACGGATTCACTTCAGGTTACGGCAGAAGTGAATGTCAGTTTCTGCTGCTCACGAACGGCTTCCTGCAAAGCAGGTGATGCTTTCGAAACTGAAGGCTTGTAGTGAAACTTTTGATATCTTAGAATGAGTGGAAGTTGCCATATATAGATCGAGTGTCTCATGTCGAAATTCGTACGAACCACCACTGATGTCCCACTAGAGTCCCAGCTGTTCTGCGCACTGTCTAGTGAGTCGGTAAAGAGGGTCATAAGTCCCCGTTATATGTTTGCGAAATACGTGGAGCTTGTTAGACGTTCATTAAGATGTCCCGCACAACAAAGTTTCGAAGAAACTCTTCATTGGATTGCCGTGCAAAAGGTCTAGTCAGACGTTATAAAATGCAAGCAACTCATGTGGGCCCAGGCTAAAGGCATCCTCAGATAGATTGGAAAGCCGGAATGAGGTTTAAATAAAATGAGTGTCACTGTGATCTGAAATTTGATGATCTATATCACCGGGAACTCAAAAGCTCACGTCCGGTGATTTCTGGCAGTCCGGAGGGCAAATCAAGCGCTTTGCCAGCTGAGAAATTATCAAACTCAAGGAAACCGTCTTTCCCTCACTTCTCTATCGGGATTATGTAAGACTACACCTGCCACGTAAAGGCTCGAGGCATTTACTCGTTTACGACTACCGAAGTCTAAGGGAGGGCGCAAAATAACTGAAGAATCCTTCGTGAAACAGCAACGAATGATATAACTTAGTTCAATCCCTTCACTTTAAGTGTGGCTAGAATGATTAGAGGCACGTGGAAGCCTGATTCACAACTATTTTAGCTTCTAGCTCCGACGATCAAATCATGCGTAAATTACTGCTGAAAAATCATTGCGCTTATCATTTCCTCAACAATTATGATGACCATGTAAAGTGCTCGACTGGTTGGTGGAGAAGTTGCTAGTATATTCATGGTCAATCTTCATTAGGATGATGCTGGCATTCTTCCGAGGTTTGGTAAGGCGTTAGTTCACGAGGGTTGTGGACGGTGGCAATAATGACAATGGCAACAAAAACCGTAATTGTTAGCCGTGAGATGACGCGGAAACACCCTGGTGTAGACCGTCAGACAATTACACTGACATATATAAAGGAGTGAATCATATATCGGTAAATTTTCATTCTCGCTGGTTTAGACGATACCAACGCGCTGGCTTTATGATAATAATAATGATATAGTTCTTGACGCCGCAGTAAGAAAAACACTCAGGGGCGTGCCATTATTGCAAATAATGTGAGGCGTTACATATATATGTTGAAAGTACAATAGCACACATGTTACAATCTATCAACAGAAAGCGTGAAGGTAGGAACTTGCCGTTTACAGACCCGATTCTTACGCTACCATAGTGACACTCCACATGTTTCACAGTGTTTGGTGAGAAGAATGTCGCAACACCAATCAACGTCCCACAAAGCCAGGCCTGAACTACTAGTGAATATCATGTCGAAAAGAAGTGTCCGGTGAATTGTTGGCCCAAGATGTCCAGTGATTTTACGGTTACGCTCAACTCACTCAAAATAGTCGCACTTCTGATGTCGCAGGCGCTTTTTAGATGGCCAACCGGCTGAACAACCAATTTTGATCAAAGAAATAACGTCTCAAATGCAAATGTTCTAGTGATAAGCTTCAGAAGCACAAAAAATATTAGTGACTAATGAGGAGGAAATACTAACAAATCTTGGTATTGAATCCATCAGCTTTTCAGGACTAAAAACCATCGATTCATTTAAACACAGCCAAGCACATATAACGTAAATATACAGACTTAACAAATAAGGGAAATTAAGGTGCACACATAAAAGGCTCAACAGTCGACAGTAAGCGCGTATGGTCTGGGTGCGCGAAAACAAGTTTCAACAACTAAACGATAGTCAGCTTCAGTAAAATATCAAATTTATCATCCATTGATAGAACGATTTGTTGCACGTGTAATTCACCGGCCGTATCGGTCTTCACAAGGATGGCTCTCCGACTTTTTTATGGAAACTTCAAGCGTAAGGAGAATGATAAAAAGGGAAAAATTTCTGCCAAGCACACGACCGTCGTTACACATCCAAACATGCAGTCACCTCAACATGGATGAAAAAATTTGAACGTGAAACAATTTTGCCATCACTTGTGGCATCGGAAAAGTATGAAAATAAATCATTAAAAGTAAGGGAAGTCAGAAATCTCCCAAATCTTGAACATGGATAGATGGTAGTTTAAACAGGACTTCACTTATGGCTCAAACAACCGAATGTTGCGAATTTCGCGAAACGTCCTAAAAATACGGCGTTTCATGTTTCCCAACTTTAAGGGATATTTTCTCGCACGGTTAGTAGTTGTGAAAAAAGCAATGAAACGTAATAAGCTGCATGCGGGTCACTAAATCCAATGTATACGTGGTTGAAATCGCTCTCAGTGGAAAATTCACAGGAACAGGTCAGACCAGTGTTCGCCATTTCCAGAAATGTCGCTCCGTTGTTAAAGTTTGACACGCTTTACTATGAGCAACTTTGGGCCAATCTTTCTCTAACCAGACCATCAAGAATGCCGACTCATCTTGAACTTCATGAATGGAACTACTATGGAGTCCAACCTAATGTTGATGATGTTGATCAGTGCTGCCGACGTTCTCAAACATTCTAGCTGAATAGAAACTGGGAACCGATAAATCGTGTCCGTTATTTTGTAACTGATATGTACGTAGATGTATGTGTTGGTCAGGCGTTTTTCATGCAGGATTCTGAGGGAAAAAGTATGAATTATGAGCACGTCAGCATTATGTGATGGGATAGTTGGAGTGAATGTGGGATAGTTGACTGGAATACAAGCTGCTATTTGCCTAGGGTTTTTCTTGATAGCGTTATGTTTGCGGATGAAGTACAAGCCAAATAGGAGCCTGTAATAGACCGCAAGCCAAATGAAAAAAGTCAGATATGCGGCAATAATAGAAAACAATGCTGATAACAACTAGGGAAACGCGTGTTCAGATAGAACAGAATGAATACTGGTAAAAGTGAAGCGACTAACGAAGAGGGTGAGGCACTTCAACTTGTAAGGTCACCACTCAGAGGGATATCAGTGCCAGAGGTTAGACTCAAACTTTGTCCAATGGGTGACATCATACATGACATACGGAACAACACTATGGGTGAGTCGGGTTGGCGTAGCATGGCGTCAAAAGGTTTCATTGCAGAGCTTGTTCATGAGGGTTAAATCACTGCTACGCTAACTAATTTTTTTGCGTCTGTTTTGTTAGTTTATTCACATAATTGACTTATTGTATGATTATTGATTGTAACGTGTCATTCTGCGTACGGCTCTACAATGTGTACGTTGGTCATGCTCATCTTAGGGCGTTTCTCACGGATGCGTTAAGATGAAGAAACGCAGGGCGTGTGGGAACTCCCGTTTGATTTCGCGGTGACGGGTAAAGTTATAATTGACGCGTACGTTTCCAAACGGAGACCAAGATGACAGTAATAAAGTCAGAAATCTCAGGCACAGACCGTGATTTCTGGAGTTATCGGGGTTAAAAGATATCTCACCACACACTCCGTTTCTTCTCACCCTGATACCCGGCGCGGTAATTGAAATCGATCACATTTGTTATTGACTTGTATCTGTTTGTTTTGATTGCTGGACAAATAAAAACCACTTGTGATCCACATTATTTTTAAGTGCCGTATGGCGCTCGTCGTTTGGGTCATTTGCGTGTGACACATTATCTGCACACATGGGGTCATAAATAATGCATGTATATATTAATGCAAAACCTAATCCGTCATAAAATACGTTTACATACCATGCATACCATATATACCATATTACATACCATATTAGTGACTGATGATTCTGGTTTATTTTTAGGACATGGATTATCCTGTAGTCTTCTGGGCGATTTTTGGCAGTCATCCTTAGAGCTCCAGAAGTGTCTTCCATGGTACGTGTGCCGATGTTAATCACGTTCTTCGGACCAGCTGAAATCCGGAGGCCGTTTTGAAATACGGTTAGTTAAGGCAGTGCGATTTTATGTGAACCGTCTAAATTTGTCCTCGCCCTACAAAGTACAAGTGGCGTAAGAGCGTATGCAGAGGGGTGTGGCGTGTCAAATGGCTTCAATCTTGCAAGGTTCAATAATTTGGTTTTCACGATATTTGATGCGAATCACAATTTCATGTGGTCAAAAAATGCCCGTCTGGTTGTGAGATCTTTTGGTTGAGATCACAACCACCCGTTCAACCGTCGGATATGTGAGCCCTGCACTGCAGACTGATGACTAATCGACAGTGATATGAACGACTCTAGAAGTATGTTTGAGTATAAGACTAACTGTTGGTATGGACAGTACGCAGTGAACGTTCAAGACAGATTTATTACAGACGAGGACATTAAAAACAATCGACACGAGCTGAGGTCTCGAACCTCAAGTAGGTTTGCTGTGTGGCAGCTGTCACCTTGCCTCCTGGGTGAACCTGGAAGGCATCTTGCGTACTACCCAGGATGAGGGCAACAAATAGGCGCATGTCTGTTTTTCACAGCGAAGACAATTTCAACACTTTGGACGTTTTTCAGACGTGATGAATGCTTGTGCCACACACAAGGGACGCTCAGGTACAAGGGCGTCATAAAACGTATCCCAATACTTCTTGAACTTGAAGTTGTGTCGATTTTAATTAGTAATGTCTGTGCATGTTCGTAATGAAAAGTGCGCCCCGCTACGTAGACTGAAATATTTCGAGGATTGAATGGGAAACTTATGCGATAGATGAAGTTGTGCTTAGTGAGATGGCCGCTAACGTGAGAGCAGCCTTCGTCATGGTCGGTCGCGACATTATATGTTATCCTCACGCACGCGTAGTCAACAGTAGGTGAACAAAGTTTGTTCTTACTGATCGTTAAAAGATGAATTCATCTGTGAGCCGATCTTTTCAACGGAATGGCCACAATAGACAATGAGAAAGCGTAAGTTGCGTCGTTACTCCGAGAAAGGAAGCGTTGTTCGACCTCCTGAATTGTAGAGGGACGAAATTATACTGGAAGTAGTTCAAAAGCGCATGACGTAAGCAGTTCATGGGTCCAGTGCCAAACCCTACTTCAGGCGACTCCACTAACCAAGTCTGTTCTCTCAGGAATGCCGCAAACAGAGGGGCGAACTAATGTAGCATAAAATCATTATATGTTATACCATATACCATTATTAATATTAAGTTGCATAGTATTTCCTCATTATTTGGGACATCGACCAATAGATAATCTTGTACACGGTAAAACAATGTAACATCACTTCCTTTGGACGAAATCTGTGAGGAGATGAATGGCGCAGTGGTCAACACGTTTGCCTCATGACAGAATGGCCAGAGTTCGAATCATGGCCGTGGCAAGGATATATATTACTGACTAGCTCTAATGATGGAGAAATTCGAGTCTAGTAACTCTTTTCGAAAAATGCCGACTGGAATGTCTATCTGAATGCGAACGCTGCAATCAAATGTGACTGATATTCAACTAGAAAAAATAATAACTGACCTGTAACACAAACTTGAAACCTGCTACGGAAAATGATGTGATCATAATGTACATGGCATCAGCTTATGAAACTCTGACACACGCAACAGGAAAATAAAAAGTTTGCTCACTTCACAGCTTCAGTCCAAAAGATGGAACGTCAAATTAATCGTCCTTTTAGAAAGTTGTTTGTTGGTCGATGTCTCAAATGGTTTGAGGCCATTTTTAGAGAAGCATCCAAATGCATCTACGGAGTGCCGCTCCATTGCGGGATATAATTAGCGCTCAGAAAATGTTAAAATGAGTCCGCACTGGCGAAGAAGAACGATTGAGCAGACTCCAGTGCAGGATTCCATCGATCACTGGAAACCGTCAAAAAGTTGAAATTCCTGCGAATCATTCAGCCGAGACGAAGTTCCGTGAGTCCGTTCGTCGCAGGAAAATTCCTCGCACAACAGGTCTTTATGAAATGAAGAAAAACTCATTTCCACACGTTGAATGAGAAAATGTGGGGTGATCACATTCACTATGACGAACGAGATGTATGCGAAATGTTTCGACAAAGAATTCACGCGATATTGTTATTTTTGCTGTAGCTGTTGAAATACATAACACTTTCAAGTGTTCCAGTGGTATTTCGCTCCGTATTGGGGAGCTATTCAAGCAAACGGAATACTGAGTCTACGGTTTGGAAGGTCCCATGAAAGGTGCGTGTGATGAACTGAGCTCACATGACAAAATTCTGCTGAATTTATTATTGAGCGCTAATTCCACACTTCCTAGTACTCTGGGCAATGCGTATACACCAATAAACGCATATCAATAAAATAATGTTAAATTGCAAGCGGCTCAATGAACATGCACTTTGCCAAATACCAAATGATCGTGTGAGTGAATGCTACAACAAATCGTTCCAAGCAGGCTGTTTCCGAGGGGAGTTAAACAACGGGAGTCGTTATCTACGTTGTACGCAACTGACGTCTAAATGTTTCCCGGACTACACTCAAAAAGGTCACCAGGGGATGCAGAGTGTTTGAAGATAGACGCTGTGTTGGATATCGTGAGAAAGCTGTTCAAGCCCTTTTCAAAACGTTAAATGTTGTTACTGGCTGCGGCTTCATTCGGAAGTTTATTCCAAATATAAGAACACTTTACACTAAAGAAACTTGCGCGTATATTTTTCCGAGATATCAGGTTTGGCAAGGTGAAGGTCTCATTTCCTAGACTATATGTAGAGCTGTGTTTTAAATGGACGGTGAACGCCGTGATAATGCCGTTCAAATACATGAGTTTGTATGGCAGTGTCAGGTTCAACTTCAATCTTCACAAACAAAGTGGATCAGCACCAAGTTTTTGCCAACGTTTTATATGGGTGAACGAAGAGGAATATCATGATGAGAGTTATCTTAATGATCTTATAATAATAGTAATCGTGGTATAATTCTTGAAGGTGTTCTAACCCAAACCTTTCAGACTTGCGTAGATGGCAGTAAATGAACGTGCAATGCTCGAGTTGAAGCCAAGCACACATTTTGTAAAGCCTCAGATCCGCACACGGCAGGGTGAACGCCTTCTTGATACATCCTATTAGTCTTTAAGGTTTTGCTACCTCAAACCACACTTGTTCGGAGAAATTGCAGGAGTTTGAATACCGTACTCCCAGGTCTCTGACCCAAGTGACTGTATCAATATTATAATCTTTCAGTGAAACGGAACCATGGGGTAATTTAAAACCATAGGTGACGATGTTCGACTTGCTCGCTCAGAACGTCATTAGCCATGTCGTGCACCACAACTACAGCGACGCTAGGTTCTGTCGCATATTTTTCAGACAGGAATCAATGTTACTATGCTGGCAAAATATATGAGCGATTTCAATATCGTCAAAAAACGGAAAGGGTTTGCCATGTCCAATAACATCACACAGGTTGTCTTTGTACATTAAGAAGAGTAACGGACCCAGAAAGCTTCCTTGGACCAGTTGTAAGATATCCGCACCAAATGTAGTACGAATGAAGTTGAATAGTTTGGGCGTCGTGTTTAACATGTTATTGATATACAGATTGGGAATAACACAACGTTTTGAGCAAGTTGTAATACTCTACGTTTCAACCACCTCGGGTGGCCTTCCTCAGGAGTGTTGTAATCGAAATCCTTGGACCACCCTATTAGTCACTGGTTTTGGTGTCAAGCCGTGCTCTTCTATTTTGTCTGTTTGAGTGCGGTTTTTATGATGTGAAGGAAGCCAGCTATACAGTGGGTCCTGTGTGCCAAATGATGCTATTTTGCTCAAGAGGCGTTTACAAGACACACGATAAAAAGCCTTTTGCATTTTCAAGAGTAGATTAATCATTGCAGTTCCTGCGTCGACAGACGTCGATATGTGGTTTAAGAATCCCAGCGGACTTGTCATACAAGAGCACCTACTAACCAAACCGTGCTGTGATAGGTTTGTTAGGTCTTGTGACCTCAGTAACCGGACTACGTGTATCTTCGCCATCCTCTCAAATTTTCCCGAGTAGATTGACGCGTGGCTGATGGGACGATGGTTACAGACGTCCTGCCTTAGACCACTCTTTTAGCGAGGCGTAATGGTGTTCTGTATGTCAAAGTGAATGACAGATGTTGTGGAACGGACCTTTTGAAATGCAATTTCAGAAGATGACTGAATGGTATAATATTTTGCTTAAAAGTCTCCAGCTAATAGATCAGTGGGAACACACTGAACTGTGGATATGGTTGTAATCAAGTTCAACAGACTGCTTGTTGGGCACTCAGCTTGGTGGTAAAACAAAAAACCTGTGTCTAGACCACTGTCGACGGTCAACAGTCCGAACACCGCATAAGATAACTGGAACTCCAGTGTCTGAATGTAGCAGTATCCCTGACAAAATTTTCAGGGTTATCACTGTTGTAGTTAAATCTTGCGCGGCTGCCAGCCGTGGCAACGGCTACTTTGTTCACCACCCTAGCAACAAGCTTATTTGATTGATCATTCTCAAGCGTGTCCTTTGACCTTTGGTCCAGATCTTTCCCTCACTGGCAAGTAGCGCTTACGCTTCAAGTTAATTGGTCAGGAGGTTGCGTGTCCACCAGCTCAGTGTGATCAAACTCCGTCTTCTACATCACTCGGGGACGCCACCTCAGCTGCTTGTCCTTGATGGATGTGGCTGGATTTTCTGCTTCCACCTGAAGTGAAATTTTCATCTTCTGAATTCGTAATGGTATGTGGGGATCAAACAGGCTGCGTCTGAACCGAATAGGACAAGGTATTCTCTATGCAGGACACATCTGATTCTACTCGTTTCATCTTCAGGAAGTGCCGTTGGAGGTCTCAAGGCACAATCGATAACAGAAAAAGAGAGTTTCAGTGTTGGTAATCAAAGCTCAACCAACTTGTCGTTCATCTGGGGAAGACGACTGGATTCATCAGGCACTCAGCTAAAATATACTTCATCGCCATTAACTCTACGGTGTTTTACAACGAGGTGATACGTTCGCCAACAATAAGACTAGTGCAAACAGACACAATCTCAGGAACAGTTGGCGTGGAAAAAGAAACAGCTTTATGTAATACACGCAAAGCCCGTACAAGTGGACATAACCACATAAGTGGTTACATGTGAGAAAAAATTGTGGCCATCCCACGGGGTGAACTCCAGTGAGATCAGGAAAACCCCCGGGAAATTAACAATGCCGTTCCAAGCACGTCGTTGTACATTATATTTGAAATATTCGAAGCCGGTTTTAATCTCAATGGCAGAACTTAAGCAGAGCGATGTGCGCGTGTTTAGAGAACTTGGTGAAAAATCAGCCACTCGTTGTCTGAGGCCGACGAAATTCAGCAGACTGGCATCAAGTCATGCTGTTCGCTTCCTAATGCATCCTCGTCCGTTGTGCGACACGGAAATCAATCTAACTCATCTTATGACACAGTCCTCCAGCTTGGCTAGCATGAACACATGAATCAACCTATCCGATTGCGGTACGACTGCATGCATTTTTAGTCATGCCAGATACGGATCAGTAAATCGTTTGTGCTCACCCATCTTATGGCTTCCCGGCTGTGTGAACTTAAAGACCATAGTGCTCTTAAGCTCCAGTTCATTTACACAGAGGATCTTCGCCAGCCGAAAGTGGTGAGACTCCCGCAGGTAAGGCGTTGACTTCATGAAGGACTCCCTGAATTTTGCTTCGTGGCCAAAAATTTACACCCTGATAGATCAGCACTGGGACTGGGTCACTGAACTGTTGAAGGGACAATGTGAAAAGTGATCCCCGTTCCCCACCGACACCAAGTAGTTCAACTCCGCGAGTGCGCAGCAGAACTGCCAAAACCCTTAAAAGAAAAGTCAGGTGAGATCGACACCCGCCGATGGGGGGATCCTATGTTTATAGTATTTATTTTCCAGCTCAAAACTTCTGTAACTAGCACCTCATGCAGGAAATTAGAGATTACCAAAGACCATTGGTCAAAATTGCAGTGGTCAACCCAAAGTGCTCCAACTTCTGCCTTTCTCGTGCGACCTAAGCGTGAAGCCTCACAAACTCGTAAACTAGACCGCCAAATCACCGAAAACAATAGAGGGGGCCAAATGCACTGGTTGGACATCACGGCAAACCACTTTGAGACGGGCGACTGAAAATAACCAACGACTCGCCTATCGCCTTCTAGACAGATTGGGCCAGAGAAGGTTTTGGACGTTTGGGCTTGAACACTGCATAAGTAGCACTCAATCCATTACTTCCATTCGGTAACTGCAGTTGTTGCATCCATCTTTATGTTCTGCTGAGTTCGTGCGAAAGACGCCAGAAAAAGTTGATGTCGCTGGGTCCCTATCGGTGTTCACATTCTTTAACCTGTCTACCAACGACAATTTCGAATTAGTGAAGCCCCTGCACGGGTTGCACAATGCTCACATCAAAAGATCGTGCAGTCTCTCGAATCTATCTGTTCAGTAGTAACGTTTTCATCGATTTCCAAATTTATCGAAAGCCCGAGTGACAAAGATGTGTGAGACTTCCTGAGGCCCACCGGACACCTGTTCACTGCTGAAGATGGTTTTTAGAAACGAAGTCACGCCAGGTATGTCAGATGGAGGCATTGAACTGCAAGACGGTTGTCATGGGCGTCGCTAAACAAATTGATATACTTTCCTAAGAGTGTGTAAGAGAATTCGATAGTGTAACTTCCAGCGCATTAGTAAACCAAATCATGGCTTCAAAAGTCATCTGGTCGAGTGGCCTCAGGACTAATTGTTGGACCGCTCTTTCCAAGCCCATCTCAAAAGAGTCCTCTCACCTGCCAAGGTAACCTTCAGCTGGATCTCTCAGCGTTCCATCCTTAGCCCCGATTGTTTACATAACTTGAAGCGCATTTGGGAAAGAGTAAGCTTAACACCGTGTTTGTTCTTGTTTTGTTGGCGCCGTTTTGGCTTTTGATTTCGTGATTTGTGCCTTTGGTTCGTGCTCGTTTCAGTTGTCCATTGTTTTTTATTATCGCTGTATATCTTAGGTTATTAGGACGCTCCCAACTGGCATCTACACACTGCACGAAGTTGCTTTGAAAGTTTAACGGGTAGTCCAATCCAGAATGTCTGGCCGGTCTCTTCCGCAGATCATTGCTGCGCAGACAGTGAATATGGCTATTTTTGGCACTTATGATTCTTCACAATCCGCTTGGGCCTCATTTAAACCTAAATCACTAAGACGGTTCACGTGTTTATGAAGTTTGGTCGCTGATAACAGTTACCAAATAAGATCAGCTGATATCAAATCCACAACCATATGCTCCAAATTCGAATTTAACCGTTCTAAATTTTCTAGACTCTGAATTTACGCTGGCTTTTCCAGGGAAATAGTCTTCAAGTGTGGTGAAAGTAAGGTGGTGTCTCCAACTAGAACATTTCAAACCGAGCGCCGTTCGATTCCGGTGATGAATATATTGAAGAATTTATTAGACAAGCTAACGGGTCTGAAAGCTGAGATTATCCAACTAAAAGCAAAATGTGCTGTGTCTGGTTTCTTGGAGGAAAATATTGTCTGCCTCTTCTACATCTTCGAGATGCTCAAAAATCCAAATAATGACCATTTTCGGGGTGCAGGCACGTTCATCAACATGATTGCAACAGTCGTCACCAAGGGGATGCTTTGATTAGGCAACCACATTGTATCCAATATGTCAGATAGGCTGTATTTGGATGGTATTCGAAAACTCTCGGAATTCACTAGGACGGATCCACTATCATACACTTGTATACACCCCCGCAAGAAAATTCAAAGAGTTTGTTGCTCATATTCATTCAAAGTCCAGACTAGAATGATGGTGAAACTGTTCATCCAATGTCAGGATAATACGATCGCGAAATACCGTTTAAACTTATCAGTTATTCTGGAGAGGACCCTCCTCTGCAAGGAGTGCCGAGAACTCCTGTTAGACAATAGCCCCGTTTCTGACTGAGTAATCTATGATGCATCCAAACAAGGTAGAATGACGTCCAATGGTGTAGAATTGAGTCCCACTGACCACGTAGTTCCAAATGATACGTCTCATCAAGTCGCATCAACGATCCTTTCGGCATTGCCATTGAGAGCAAGGAACAAATTCGTTGACTTGACTGATCTAGCAGCAGCTCTTCACAGTTCTTACAGCTTTCATTGCGAGCGGAGTGTTTTAGTCGAGGAATCAAGTGGCACAGAGGGGGATGTTAATAACCGTGCTCCTATTGAACGATGAAGAATATCCAGGTTTCAACATTTTCACGCGGAAGTTGGGCCAAACAAATATTTTCCTGTCCACCAGTCAGAGGCGAACCAGTGTTTCGGCTTTACACATTTTTCGAGGACTCCAGTGGGGCATATTTGGCACTAACCCTTCTCAACTCACTACCCTATGGGTCGCTCGAGTTTACTTCCTTGGCACCATAAGGTAAAAAACGAGCACGTAAACTCAAGTTAACCGTCAGAGAGTGGAAAGACGTAAGTATTACCAATGCCATATTCCAAGCGTTTGCACAGACACAATAGCCACTCACGTAACACATCTTCTATTGCAAAGCTCAACAAGAGCCCTGTTAATACCCCAACAACTGCTTGCCTTACATTCAACACCCTTTTATATATGAACATCCCCCAGAGTGTAAATGACCACTTAAAAGCAACCGGCGATCTCCACACTGACGATCTGCATGTAGGCATGACCAATCCACTTCAACCTCAACCTTTCTAATAAATCACATGCAATTTACACTTCTCTCGTAAAGTTCACACCCTATAGTCCCATTACCCCACCCTGCTCTACTGACACTATCCCAACACTACTAATCAGGAACTCAGGCGCAGGCCATGACCAGTCATCCACTAATGAGCACAATATAAACGCGTCGAACCAAGCGATGCCACTCACGTTTTTGAACCGAAAAGACTTTTCTGTTTTGAATTTGTTGGAAGGAACAAGAATGACACAAAATAGCAAGATTCCCTAAGTGTCTTGCTTTTAAGTGCAAGCTCGATAGTCAATAGGATGCACATTTTCATTTCATCCTATTCTGTAATCCCCGCATTATTTCGGTCACTGAAGCCTAGTATCCTCTGAGACTTCAGAGGGGCAGCTAAATGGTGCAGGTTACAGTTTTCACAAAAAACAGCGTTACTTGACGTACTGAAGAAAGCTTAGTTCGCCTAAGGGAGCGATATTCTGCAACCATGCTCCATTAGACTCGTCTCGATATGACCAGTGAGTCCTCGCGACTGTGAGTGTCAACTTGCCCCAGTGAGTTACCCTTAAGATGTTTGTAAGGACCACGCAACGCCAATCGCAACAACAAGACCAAATTTACTAATAGGTTTAACCATGTGTCAACCTTCCGTTTGCAGTACGAACTAAGTGGAAAAGATTTTATGCGTTCAATGTTTCTTGGACCTCTTTCGAAGTACTTGGATATCGAGCCGAAATTTTTGAAAGTATCCGACTAAATAGATGACGCCAAAATATTCAAATATCCACTAGATTAAACCATGCTTCAGATCCCATTTTCACAGCAAGTGCTTCTTCTCTCACTGTAACCACCTCAAAACGATTCCCAAGGATTTACCACGAGGTAATCAAGACGTATTTCGTTCTAAAATCTGTTAGAAAGCCGACCGGTAGATATTGTCGCAGAATTAAATTTGCCGACTGAAATATGATCACCACTCTGGTTAGGTCGTTGAAGTTGAACAAATTTTTTCGACCTTTGTCCCTAGCGCTGCCACTGATGCACCAGATAAACAGTCCAGTTTTAGCATGGACATCTCGGGCAAAAACCAAGCACAGCACTGCAACGTGTGAGGTGCAACGAGAAATCACATACACAAAAAACAAGATTAGCTGAAGCCTTCATTCAACGCACCGTGAAGCACACGATTTTTGTTATTATGTAAACACACGTGTTTACTTCTATGGAGTACGGAACCTGAATGTCCCGCGTAAATGAAGAGAAAACTGTGCTCAAAAACAAAGACAAGAGAACGAAGTACACGTCATTGATTAGATGGAAAACTACAGGAAGGACGATATTAACTCAGTACCAACGCCGTATAAAGAAACTGTCACTGGTGATTTTTAGCAGAATCAGTGAACTCTTCAACTGATTATTTGCTAGTTCTTTTAACATTGAAGGAGACATGGCGTCCAACTTTCTGTATAAAAACAAGAACATCTTCCGAAAAAGTCTCGTAGAACACATTGTTCGGGCCAACCCACCTGCGGTGCGTTGAAAAACGTCGAGGACTGCTACTTTCCCGCGCTTACAGTTATCTGCATAACAGTCTTCGATAACTGCTTGCTGTTTGACTATGAAGAACCTGGGTCACGTTACGAGTAACGCATGACTACTCTCCTTTGTCTTCTTTTAGCACTAAAATACTGGCTAGCTGCGCAACTGTTGCTGCTAGAGCCTCACCATCGTGTTCATAGTGATAGGCTACCAAGAGTCTGATCATCCTTAAGCGTCCGTGTATTCTGTCCGCTTCGAATACAGTAGGCCTTTGTTCCACTTGTATATCTGATGTCACCTATGCCCCCGTTAATACCAGAAAGCCTGACACCACGGACGTTACACCTAGTTTTACGTATTCGTTCCCAGAGTACTGTGCAGTGGTTCACGTCATCATTACATCGGCTTCGCAGCAACCTCCTGCCCTTATTTTATTACTATGGAATGTGGAATGCTACATCTGGGCGAACCGCAATTACCGCAAGTGATTTTAAGGCAGCTTGAGACCTGGAACTGTGGATCAGTCCCTGAATTTTCCGTGCTCTCTTAATCCCGGGTTTCCTGTAGGTAAATGAAACCGTCACCAGTGAACTGGATTTGAGACCGAATATCTCCCACACAATCCTCTCGCAAACGATTCATTTTCAGTTGCGCTATGGAACCCTAGTATTACGCTGGCTTGAACAATGACTTATTAGACATTAGCACTCGGCCTTCACTATGTCGTGCTATTGCTACCAGTTATATCATTGTTTGGCACACACCAGCCGTTCATTTCAATAAATATTTTTCGTTGAGGAATGGTGTAAGACTTTCGGAAGCATTAACTAACCTGCCTGTATTGCAAGGATTACCAAGACTACTCATATGTACTCAGAAAGTGAATTGAAGTGTAAAATCCCAGAGTTCTCCGGTTAGTCTAAGCGTCCTCTTTACAGTCATGTGGACCGGAATGTTATCCGACTTAGGTAGATTAATCGAACAATAGCGCACATCGAACCTCACTACCTGGGTAAGATCTCTCGATAATCCTTTCCACTCATGTTTCTACTCAAAGTAGCGTCACTGGTTGCCTCCATGTGTTTCAGCGCTCTTTTTGAGTTTTTTCGGGTCAATCCGTAAACTGTCAATTGCTAAACCTGTTCAGGTACAGGCCTCCGGAATTCCCCGTAAAGCCCGTTACTGCCTTATTACGTGACACTTCCATTCGTTGGTTCCTCGCAACTGGATGACCCATGATTCTTTTACTTTGAATGCACGAGAAACTTCATAGGCAGTTTGGTGATTCCATATCGTTCTCCGTCCGTTGCAGTGGTAATTTTGAGTGGCCCCTGTATTCGGCTGCTTGTGTTATACCTGCTCTTGGCAAAAATCTCCTCGGAAGCTGTTCGCTCACCTTCCTTCTGGTGTTCCAATTACCTGTTGCCAATCTGAACCAGTGTTATGCAGATTCAGCGGACCGACAACACCAAATACCAAGAATAGTCGGGCAGCGGGCTTATCTGCCCGCATCTATTTTTGCCTACCGTTTGTTTTCCACGGCCTTGTGTTACATACTCGCTGGTAGGTAAATACTGCACTTGTCACCAACGACTGTTAATATTTGTATGTATTTTTGTTTTCACGTTCCTTTTTATTAATTTCATCCTATCGACAGACCAGAAGTCAATATAAACGTTGAGATGATCATCGTTTTCTGATTAAAATTATTACGACTTTGTCGAATGATTTGGTGTCTGAAATGGTTCAGTTCTGCTGCCGGAACTTCTTGAAGCTTAAAGAAGAAATGTTCACGAGTCCAATTGTATAACACTTGATATAAATTTAACGGAGTTGTGCAATTACATCAATTCTCAGAATCAGCAGCAGCTTATGGTGAAATTTAATGTTATACAGGTGGAATAATAACCCTTCTGTAAATTTAGAGTCTAGTTATCCCAGAAACTTGATTTCCCTTTCGGTGACAAATACAGTTGTTGGGTAATGAGGATTGTCATTTCAGTAGTGACCCAGCATGATAAAACTGCTGTTGAGATATCTGCTAGAAAGCAGTGAGGTTTTTAACGCATATTTTTTTGTCTACTCCAACAGTGGAAGAATCCTCGCCGCCGCCACTATCTGTGAACACAAAGGCGTTCTTCAGCCGTGTATCTGTTACTGCTGTGGGCGGTCAAATTTTATCAAATTTTCTCACAATATAGGTCTTGACAGTGTACACCTCGTTGCTGTCACATATAGAGGGAAGGTCACTCCTCTCCCTTTGCCTAATCTCCAGATACTCTCTCTCCAAAATCTCGTTCCTTTTCTCCCCAGTGGAAAAAGTCTATAATTAAGATCTCCTGTAAAAATGGCTCTCAACGCAAGGTCAACGATTATCGGTCCATCGACTAAACTTCAAGCCGCTTTAGGGTGCTGAAAGGGAGTATTGAGCGTTGTATAGTCGAATTCATACTGTCACGAAATCCTATATACCATTCTCAGCACAAATTTTTCAACACATGTTTACGCATGACGTTCCAGCTAGATTTTCTCAACCATGCTGCAAAATCTGCTGATTATTGTTATACCGTTGGGTATACAAAAGACTTCTGACTGTGTGCCCCATAAGCGCCTTTTGGTCAGAATAGCATATTTCCGAACAATGAAAATGAAAACCGCTGGACCAGTTACTATAGGGTGCTTTGAGGAAGCTTCTTCGGACTGCCACTTTTCCATATGCACGCGAGCGGCATATGTAAAGTTATTAGGCATGGTAAAATAATTCTTTCAGCTGACGACATCAAAATTGTTCACAGTTTTCCATTTGGCAGTTTTAATTCTTGTTTAAGTTATGTGCGGGAAGGCTGCGTGTCATTGGGGTCATGTTGCCGAACTTGGCCGATGAGATTTTCAACATCGCCGCGCATGGTTGCCATATACCAGAAACTCCTATCTCAGTGTGCAATATAGGCACACCTTATTTGGGTCTATTCAGTTTCACTAGACGCATCTTTCCTAGTAGCTAAACTAGGCCTCATTAGGCATGCATCCTTCCTTCCTGTTGCCCGACCACCCCTTTGTAAACTATGCATACGACACCATTTGAAATACTGCAGGTTCGTATATGACCACATGCTAAAATCTCATAGGTTAGCGTCGGAGAGTTTCCAACGTGCGTTCAAGAGGAGCTTTCTGTGCCGTTAGTCTTACCTGAGCTAGAGAGGACGTTGTCGAACGTTTACACTCGATACTTTTTGGCTACGACGACTCAAGCTGTAACTCGCAGTCCTGTATAATCTAGTTTATGAAAATAGACTCACCATAAATTCTGCGATCCGCCTACAACATGGATCAGAGTACAGTCTCAAAAACAGGCAAATTCCTTCGGCGGCTTCTAAAGCCAAAAAACAGTGACCAAGTTTTTCTCCAGCGAAATATTCATATAACTGAAACCAACTGCCATCGTGATCAGAGCCAGTATTAATGAACATAGTACTCATCTCCAAACGCTTCTTACATGAGAACGATATCTTTGGAAATGGACCTGGTAACATCTGCGTGAAGTCTCTCTATACCATGGAGTAATATCACGCCAAGTACCCCAAGAAGTTGTCCATGCTACTGATTTCACCACTAGAAATAGTAGTCTGGATTTTGGAGCTCATTATGGGCTCCAACAGGCCAAATATTGCAAATGGTTATTTCCAGAATTCGCGGATGAACAGGAAAACACGTTTATAGACAACACACATAGGTATCCATACCCATAATAGGCTGATCACACTGTTGCACTCTTACACTGTACTTGATGGTAGTTATCTTCATGTGGTTCTTGATCACTATGCAGAAGCGGCTCAAGCTGAGACTACTGGGATTAAACAAGGAAAATTACACACCAGTCCTGTGCATCTGATGTTCGTATAACAATCTCACCTCACCAATCGTGTTCCCTCTCCTACCCTAAGCTCCCATAATAAACCATCCAATAATCGATTTGTGTTGTTAACACTCCGTCTTATTCTACATATAGGCCGTAAAAATATATCGATATCAAAGTTCGGTGGTAGTATACTAGAAGAACCTGTCAGTCTGTCCATTTTTGCACGATTTGTTAGCCGCTTGCTGGCGCTATATACTTCATCAACTAAAACGACGTTATCAAATGCACAAAAAAGTTTTACCAAAAAATTACATATTTCATTATTCGTTATGGTTCCCTTAATCAATTTACATCTTCTTATATATGACGTAATTTGGCGTTCCGTTCTTGATTCTACAAATATATTTGACAAATATTACAGACAAATATATCGAATAAAAATTCCTAACATTCTGCAGCGTCTGGACACTTGAAATCAAGTGTTAGAAGGACGATCCGCGAAACCTGTAAAATTATCTCGATTTCGAACAATAAACAATATCTTGTCGAGACGTTCCTCTGTATTTTTGCGAGAGTTCGAGATTTCCCCCTCCAGTCACCCCGAAGAATGTTTTGCAGAGTTTTCAGAGACCATTCACATAAAATAGTGTTGAACTCCCTTGAGTTTCAATTTTTGCCATCTTCAGACAATACCGTCCCCGCATGACCTTAGCTGTTTGGTCAGAGATCATATTTTAAAGCAGATATTGATGTTTCTACTCATCCTTTTGATCAAATCTCGAGGAATATGTGGACTATCATTTTTCGGAGCATATAAATCAAATGCTTTTTCACAAACCTGAAGTATTCTTCCTCGCTGTGAATTTTGTTGTCTTATTTACATAACTGGCGTATTGCACTATTATTACTTATGAGCATTGTGTGCAGTTATTGTGAATTAGCCCGTACTGTGTCCATTTATGAAGTCCAAGTGAACGTGCTTCCTACCGATATGTTGAGAACTATAAGATCGTTGTTGACATTAACTTTCAACGACCTACCCGGCTTTTTAAATGCGAATATCCTGCTGCTTGTGGTCGATATCAATATTTTTCGCGCCAGTGGCACTTTGCGAGACGAAGGAGCGCCATTGGCTTAGTCAGTTTTACTGTCGTGGTGACGACCAAAATCCTCTTCTATTCAACGCCGTTAAAAGTGAACCGAACTATCGTCGTTTACACTTCCTCTAGCACCAAGTTGATGGCGGTGAATAGGAAGGCTGTCTAGTGACATCCCGCAACCCACTAACTTTAGCGCGCTCAGCTGCACGGTCATTTATAGACCGAGGCTGGATAGTTGCACACCAGCATCGTGCATTCCGGAGATTTCTGGAGGTGTTTGCCACACATGTTCGCTCTGTGTATAATTGAACATCCAAGCTTGTGCAGACTTCTCGAGATAGGCACTAACGTGTTAGTGTGCGTTCAACGTACAGTCACAAACGGCGTAAATGGATTGTCCCATGAACCTCACTCAAAGATATCTCATACAGTGAACACTTCAATGAGTTCCACAGAAATCGACACATGTTCAAAATAGACCCCACGCGAAACCTGCGTCGTCACTCACAGAAGATGGGAGAACATCGTTCACGCCTTCTACTTAGGCAAAAGTGTTCCCTTAACCGTTTTTGTCGACCATGGGATTTACTGCCGCAAACGACGGTTTAGTTGGCTAGAACTTGTAAACGGAGACTTAATAAGCACGCCCAAGAGAACCGCCTATACGCAAATTATTGATTTCCCGAGTGTCGCCTTTGGCTATAGCCATATTTCAACTCAGCGATAAAATTATCGACTGGGTCCCGGTTTGCTTGTTGCTTGTGTGTTTGTTGTCCTTCTACCTGACAGATTCTTCTTGTATGTCTGTTTCTTCCATCCTGTAGGTTTGAAATATGTCTGCTGTCACGATATCCCAATGACTTCTTCACTATCGATTTACAATATCTTCTAAACAACTTCGTTTTATCTCATCTCTATTCAAAAACACGATGTTGTTGGACGTAACCATCTCGAAAACAAATGTTAATCTCTTTTGTTCATATTGAAGGTTTATTGTAAACGTTGCTTTTTGTTCACCACGCCAAACTAGTATGTAGTAGGGGACTGAAATAACTTCGCTGGATAAGCCTTGGAGGCAAATAAAAATGTCGAACAGACGGTCAGACGATGCCGGTGCAGTGTAAAACAATGTGGTTTGCTGATCGTTAAACGCACTACCTTAATCGAACAGAGTCGTTAAGCTAACGAACACCCACCGAGATCGCGCTGGAAGTAGTGAGTCGTGCAAGGCGATCTTAACATCCTCATGGGGAAAAATGAGTGGATGCATTATATCACAACTACATTATGCAAATCACTCGACCAAACGACGGGCGGCCGATGACTAAGGCTAGAAGTACTCTCACATAACGCGTGAAAAGTGCGTTGAGGAGTCAATCGTAAGTGGCAGACACAAGGTTGAATATTTGCAGACTGAAACAAAATAAGGTCCAATTCACAAGAGAGACGATAAAAGACATGTACTGACACAACACAGATACCGGATGAATTAGTCATAATGTGTTTTGTCCATATAAGGCTTTCAAAGTCCGAAGCTGAACTACCGGTCAGAACTCATTTCACGTTCAATGAGTGTTTATATCAGACCGTGGTTGGTCAGCCAATTCAGACTGTTGTACAAAAGCAACTAACCCGTGCATTCAAGGACTTCAAAAGGAGTGCGGTGAAACAGATTGGCGGCAAACCCCACGCATTTACAGAGTTTAAGTTCACCAGATCCGTTTGACTGCAGAAGAAGACAAAGCAACAAACAAGTACAAATTTAGCGTTCGGTGAAAATAACTGCTACTTTACACTGTTTTAACCAATAGGCGGTTTCCATTATTTTCACCTAACTATCGTTTTCACGCGCTCTTTCAAAATAAATCTCGGCTCTATGCGGCCTGTCGATGAAAATTACCCGCAGGGAGTGAAATCTGCCGTTAGACGGCGATAAAATGAGAAATCATTGAAGGCTGGACGATATTTCCGTGGCATTGCCCAGGAGTGTGAAAGTCACCGATTTCAATGACGGACAACATCAGGAGTGTTAAAATGATTTGTTTTAGTCGACCGTAAATTAGTTTGTTCTACATTTGGCGCCCAGATCGAAATTAGCGATGGTAGGTGTTGTGACGGTATAAATGTAGTATCTTACGGAGAATTTTTTCACGTGTGATTAATATTTGACCGAGGTTATCTTATAATCCATTTTAGGTTATGGATTATTTGCAGAGCTTCAAAGATGTCTTTGAGGATCTCGAATTTGTTAGCTTCAGCGAGTTCAAAAGTTGCTTAGGTCGGTACATGAAGGATTACAATGTTCTGTATGTGCTTGGTTCAAGCAAGAAATCAGGCAGTGGGCGCTTGAAATATGATCATGTGAGTGTGATTGCCGTTGAGTTTACCTGTTAGATGGCATTTCGTTGTATAAAACACAAGCGACGTAAGAGTGAAAGCCGTGGAGTACGACGTCTTTAGTGAGTTCAGTTCACACAATTCCCATTGCACATTTCCCGCGATACATGCTGCCAATCACGATTTAACGTGGTTAAGAGGAATACCGTGTTGGCTGTTAGCTCTTTCACGTTGGAGCACAATCACGACCTAACTGCCTCGCTGTAAGATGCTCATCCAAGGATTCGTCGGCTCACAGACAGTGAAGTGAACAACTCGAAACATCTTTTTGAGTACAACACGCCAACTGCTGAGTTGAAGCTGTATGCTGCGGATGTTTACGGCAAGTATATAACAACCATGGATATTTGCAACATCCGTCATCGGTTGAAACCGCCAGTGATAAGTAAGTGGGTTAGTGTGCACTAATGTAGCAGAAAATCTGCTACAAATCCTGGATCATATAGAGAAAACCGGCGTGCTGCGTGTCATCAGAGACGACAACAATAGGTACACGCACATATGTTTTGCACGTAGAGAGCAAGTTCAGTTATTCAGATCACCTTTGTCTATTCATTTCGTAGGTTCAACCGGGATGTTGCAATAATCCGGCGAACAGACCTCATGAACTATCTCTTGTGCAATTGGCTGTATATAAAGCCCAAGTGGGCCATCCATGCATATATACTCTCTCGGCTGACAACATTTGCCAGTCAGTTGGTTTTGAAGCATCTCAAGGGGCGTACCCCCCTTCTGCACTTCGAGCGGTTGGACGAGTTCAAGGTAATCGTACTTTGTTTAACATTATTTGGTAGCTTCGATTTAGTTATGAGGGCACACATTATACATTAACCATCAGTGATGGCACGTGCGAGTGCAGTTTCTATAAGTCCATGTGGTTACCGTGTATTCATATGCTGACCGTATTCAAAAAGCACTTCTATCCATACAGTACGTTGTTGCTAACTATGATCGCATTTGCTCTAGGCCGCTTCCCAATCCATCGACGATGGCTTGCTGAATACAATCTTCACAAACTAGTATGTTCCGCCGAGAGGTGACGGTCGCCGGCAGCGATACATTTCAACTTGATTACGAAATGTTGCATCACGGGTTAGCCAAGCTGCACGATGTAAACCTCCGGACAGGAAGCCGCGTTTTCAAGGCTATCATAGCTTTCACGCACCAGTCTATTGAAACAGCCAAGGCGGCCTCACCACACACAGACTTCCCCTTTCTTCCGTCGTGCAATGCAAAACAGCCAATGTGGGAGAAGAATGTTCACATGGGAGTGCCCTGTAGATATTGTGGTAACCCCGTTAATACGAATGGTTATCGGTGCGATAAGGACCAGTTAATTTTCCATGTGGAATGCATGAATAACGCTGACATATCGCACTGCCCCTTCTGCACAGAGCAGCTACAACCTCCCTCGCCAGGTAAGTTATGATATCATTAGCTATGCATGTTCAGTTGCGTCGACCTCAAACACGGTACCAACTCCGACGTTGAAACGAAAACACAGGCCGTGTGCAGCTCCAGTATTCATTGATGATACATCTGAAGATGAGTTTCGCGTTGTTCCCCCACGCAAGCGGGTCCAAATGAATGTGTTCGCAAATGACAACACAGACGTCACCTGCAAACGTAAGTGATACCACACTTAACATGTTACATACGGTTTAACTGTAGACCACCATGCACAGCAAGAGGAGGACTTCCAATGAAGCGGGACAGAAAGCATGCAGCCTTCCTGATTTCCGACGGAATAACCTAGATAATAATAACATGTTAATATAACAAACGTATTTCGATATCGGGATGTTCTCTGTGGGGGTGCACGTAGGCTGACCGTCGAGCATAGACGTCAGTGTGTCCAACCATAGGTCGTGGCGTTGTGACTATAGGGTGCACGTAGGCTGACCGTCGAACTTTCAACCCCGAATGGCTTCATGCATTACAGTCCGAACTTCTCGTTGAAGCGCTTTGCTTTCCGGAAGACACGTGGTATTACGTCTTCATGGTGATGAGGTAACTTAAGTATTTCACGCATTTTCTGGTTGCCTTGAGGCCAAAGCAGCTTACGCCGATTACGGTGAGCAATACCTACTCTAAGCAGATCACGCATGGATCCACCCGCATTATATCAAGAAGTCATCAGCTGCAGCCTTATCTACTTACCAACGACGCCTCAAAATTTCAGTGGTTTCACATCACATGTGAGGATGATCATAATGACCCAAACTTATCGACATTCGGCACATATTTCAAGGAATATCGAATGAAAAATCTCCAGAAAAATGGCTTCCAACTTATACGGTGCATGTTCATTAATCACTGGTTCCTTATTCCCTCTATGAACCAGATCGCAAAACTTCAGCTATCTCAACATATTTTGCTGTTAAGTTAGCGCAAATCCTTAGCGTCCTTGATAAACATCGTTTGCGCAATAAAACAAAGAGACTCTCACAGTACAATAGGCATATTCCATACTTTCCTAAATATTTCGTCCACAATTGCTCTCACGATATTCCCAACCCATATATTTACGGTAAATTGGCTACAGCATTAACTCCTTGCGGATAAATTTCAGCCGACCTGTCCTTTACTTGGCCGGATGGAGTTTGTTGTTTACTACAACTATAGCAGAAACTTTTGTCTTGGGATGGGGCCATCATTTCCTCGCCACCTCCGTGAACTCTGCTTACCTTACACAGCATGTCCTTTCAACATAGTGAATGTAATGAGGGACGTGCTACATTACTTGATAGTTTCTCCACATCGTCCGCATGCGTATTCGACATTGTAATTTGCCATTCGGGCTACTCCACTTAGATTATTTCGGAATTCCACAGTGCAAAGAACACTAATCAGTTGAGTTTGTTCCTAACTCGCTAACAAAGGTCATCCAGTTTTTGCAATCAGTTTGACAGCAGCCATAGCAAGCCTGAGACACTCAAACACGAAAATGTCCGTAAGCCGGATTGACGACTTTTACTTTGCCATTCTGAAGGTCGTTGTCATAATCCTTGCGGACGGGCTTTGAAAAATGACTGAGGTAAATGTAGTAACGACACACGAACAATAATCGAGCTTTCCTGGTTGCACGCTCATTTCTCTGAGATGAAATTTACGTGAAGCCTGCCGGATAATTCCTTTGAAATTACGACTGATTCAGCTGTAGCTTTTGTTGAAGTTATAACTTCAACAAAAGCTACAGTCGAATCATTTGTGGTTGTAACTATAGTTACAACCACAAATGGGAGATTTTTAAAACCGATAACTATGATTACTTCAGGACACAACAGCGAAGTGACTTTGGGTTGTATATTATTATACAGCCTTAAAGCCAGCAAAATTTATCATTTCATCAATGTTTGTCCCAAGAGTCTTTCGAATAGTGTCACTATGGTCATCATGATCACTGTGACCATACGGTTGTAATTTGAACAGAAATTCACCGTCCGCAACTCACCGCGGACTACGATGGCACACCATGAATTTCAAATGGCCTGCCGTTTTGAAGAAGCGCCCGCGAACTAATGGTCATGTTCTGTGACTGAACAAAAATTCGCAAGCGATGATAAAGCTTCAGATATGTAATCTGAATTCTACGCATTCTTCTCGTTCCTGAAGTTACAAACAACGAAGTTAAAATTGCTGTGCTGGTGAAATTGATGAGTGTCTTACATAAGACATGTAAGAGACTCAAGAGACGATCGACTGTCTTAGTATGTTACTAGGTACTCCGTTTCTGTTGTAGTGACCAGCGATCGTGAGGCTTTTCTAAGGATCCCCGCAGCAACTATGTTTTACTGCTTGTCTGTTCTGTACGCATGATTCTATGTACGCCTGCTGTAGGAGGCCTGATATGTACTAAGTGCCACTTTCTTCAGCCGTGCTACTAATTGCAGGCAGTGAATCTTTGCTCCTCTTCAAACGACCCATCTATTCCTTCATTATTCAGGGTCATTTGATCTGGACCTTTTAGAGCGTTTTTTAACGCATTTGAAGTCTCTACGCACTTCTCTCTTGACGCGCATCTAAGTGTCGCCGAGTGGGCTGGGGTCCATCTCGCGCTTCTCTTGGTTGCTGCCGTTGGTCCCGGATTAGGCTACAACTAACTGCTTATCATATTTCATAATATTGCTTGGAATATGCGGTTTATTTCCTAACTTTGGCGCGTTCTTTTAGTTCGATGTCTGATGAAACTACCTTTCGACTGCTCTTTAGGAAAGACGTTGCAAATTGTTAGTGGACGACGGTCGAGCGCATACCCAATTGTCCACTACAAATTGGTGAGCCCGACTGTGTCCTGAAGTAATCACCTCTATGTTTTAAAAATTACCGATTAATAGTTAACTGTTCAAGATTTGAGACGAATAACATAAGGTTTACCTAACATCTTGAATAGGACAATAGTTTGGTCCTAAATGTTTGTTTCTTACTGATGTTACCGAAGCTTTATACTCAAGAGTTGTTTTGTTTTCATAGGTTCATGCTATTTGGAGTAAAAATCATTTTGGTCACGAAGCAACAGAAAAAAAGAAGTTCCAAACAAAAAACGGTTGGCGACCAATGGTCACTGATCCTTCTCTTGTGTGGTGTCATAGAGAGGCATACAAGCTGTGTGCGACACAATATAGTTCGAAAACAGTTGTGCGTAGGTGTGCAAAATCAATGGCCACCGAAGTGGCCACATACGACTCTGGTCCTACCAATGCTGCGTAGCAGTAAGAAGTCCACAACCTTGAAAAACGTTCGTGGCTACAGATGTAGAAGCAGCCAGACTGCTACATTATAAGAGGTGCGGGAGGAAATCTACGGGGGTATAGACAATAGATGATATACCACAACCAGTCCAACAAAATTGGAAAGAGTGATCCTACGTTGTGGGCCGGACATCCTGTTTTAAAATGGATCTACTGTACATGTGCAAATGCCACTGTGAAACACAATGATTTTGCTACTGAGTCGATGGGTTCATTCACTCCTGACGTGAGTGAAGGACACCTTACTAGCATTCCCAAGAGTGCTTCTAAGACAATTGAGACGAAGGTTTCTGCAGAAAGAATAAAGTTGAAGAGCGACAATGGTGCGATAAATGGGTTGCAAATATCGTGATAGCACATCATCGCAGGTCTCGAGTGAACAGTAGGGGTCAATTCCTAGATGGATCAGACAGAAGATATCGTAAATATCAGGAGATGACTCATAGGTTTACAATAAAAAGTGAGACGACAAACTGCGGCCTTAGAAGCATTACAAACCAAAGAGAGCCCAATTATCCGAGTGCTTTCTCCCCCGAAAGAGGACCGGTGACTTAGTGACCGACAGAGGCCAGGATGTATTAGTTAGAAAAAGTCAAATGAAGAACCATGCAACGAGAGACCTGGTCATCATGCTAAGGTCGACGAACATTTGAATATGTGGCTATCAAAATGATCCTCAGGCTAGGAACGTGGCAAGGGCATGACCAAAATCCCAGGCCAGTAGTGACAAAGTTCTTGAATCCACTTCGCAATTAGAAGCTTTTAGTGGCAGCAGAACAAGTCCTCTGTCAAAAGAGGATGGGTTACTATAACGGCGAATGACTGCAGAATGGAGATAAGAACAACGAATGGCATTTAAGCCGGCAATACATTGGCCCTTCGCCAACACGGGTTCACTACGTTTGTTCATTGGCAAACTATCATCAAAGTAGGTAGAGTTGGCGGAATGTCGGATGTAGCTGGAATATCTATCAGTTTGGCACTTCTAAGTTCCTGCGGTGATATGACCAAGCATAACATCACGCAAAACAGAGCTAAAATTTCATTACGCGTAACATCCAAGAGGGTATCACAAAGTCGGAACAGATGTGAAGAGATGGAAGCAGGCGTTCGACAACCTAGATGGCACTCAAACACAAAATTAGAATGACTCTTCTGTTCTTGTGAACAATGCAAGGATACCCATTTTGAAAGTTGAACGGATTGCTGGTGGCCTAGACCGACGGGTGTGACACAATGAGTAAATGAAGATAACTTCAAGTAGGAGCCGAGTGGTATGAATTCACAGTAATAACTGAAACGAAGTTAAGGTCAGAGTTGGATGTATGAAGCTTATATCCACAAAGTAAATGTGTTTGTCGTGATAAGTGGCGGGGTGAAGTACAAACAAAAAGGATTTTAGTATTAATGGCACCACAATTTGAACAATTGTCGAGTGGAGAAATAATCGCACCCAACCTTCAAGTATTTGTCATTTCCATGAAAGCATTACCAGCGACTATGCTAGTGGCATGCATATAATACAAGGTGTTGACGACAGTGGAGAACAATATCATTTTGGCAGGGCTCTTTACCGACCTCGAAAACCAGGCCATCAAAATCGTGTCTTCTAGTAATTTCAGTACTCCGAAGATCTATTAGGCGGAAGAAGTTGTGCCTAGAAGTTCATTTGGGACTTAGTACTGACGATTTTTCTGTTGAGGATTATAACATGTACACCACATATACTATTACGTATGCAACAGCATACCAAGTAGAGGAGACATAGGTTGTGTTATCGCCAGGTGTCTTGATGCTATGGCTAACTTAAAACAGGGTGCCCCCTTGGGTAAAAATGATCACAAGTTTTCGCGAATGGTACTCGCAGGCGGCGAGTTTAAGCCCCCAGACAAGCAGCGCAGATTGTAATACAGACTATGGTTGACTTAAAATCAGGGCAGACCACATGTTGTAGAGGCCTGAAATAAGTGCTGTTGGTAAAGAACACTCATGGGATCTTGTAAAAAGCAACACTTTGCTGTTAGCTGATGTACTGTTTACCGATACGGAGATTTCAACAACGAAAGATAACTCCATGATGGAGATGAGTCAGTAAGGTCCAGGCCGAAAGACGATTCGTATAGGAAAGGTTCCGACACACAGGTGAATACCATAGTTGCTTACAGTATGGAGACCAGTAGCTTGAAGTCAGGAGAGGGCTGATTGGACAACGAACAAAATTTACCATGGCGAGCAAAGAAAAATCCTACAACGTATGACAAATACGTTTAATTAGGTTGCGTTGAAGGTGGAGGATGCGTGAATGCCTCCAATAACAGATAGGAGTTGGAATCTTCCTTTATTATTTTTCATAAAGTGCACAGCACTGACAGTGAGATCGCCCTACGAGCACTTACTGGTGTACACCGGACTATAATGGCCGATGTGCATACTACCGCGGATGAATTAAAAGAGGAGCTAACCTGACCAGATATCCAAGAGGTGGCTTGACCAGATGACCTACATCAAGCGTTATTAAACCACCAGCTGATGTCGTGGTGAATCTTCCATCGTGTTTACTCAGCGTGTGAATAGAAAAAGATAAACTACTTGAGTATTGAAGGGTAGTTGCAGCTGTTTCCATGTGTAAACGGGGCATCAAGGGGATTACATAATTTAGCGGCCTGTTGGCCTCAAGCCTAGCTCACTGAAACTAAATAATATTCAATGACAGCATTATAGATCACGCTATTAAGCACGAGAGCTTAACAGCCCAGTAGTACGGGCTTCTGATGAAACAATCTGGCCCAGCAAATTTGTTGTTTCTTGATTGATAAGGGGCAGAAAGTAAAAAACCGCCACTTGTGCCTTAAAGTGGGCTTCGAATCAGGAAAGAAACGTGAAAGGTTCAACCTGTCCACAGAGACCTTGAACTGGATGGGCTCATCTACAGCTTCAGAATTTGCACATACAGACAGAGCGTGTCCAGTCAAGTTCAATGGATGTGAGGAGTAGAGTTCTTATAAGGGTATGTTCAATTTGTTTAGCTGTTTCTGAGTTATGCAACCAAAATAACGTTTTGCTTGGATTGCAATTGCTATATGTTTACAGAAGATGTAGAGCTAGTTGGCTATTCAGGCAAAATGTTGATGTAGGAAGGTCTAGTTAGCGGTCACTAATAGACAATAACGTAGAAACTAGTGATGAACGTCACCATACGCAAATATATGTTGGAAGCGGAAATGAGGGCTCCCTCCAGATATGCGAGAAAACGGGGAATTTTCACAGTAGTCCAGCGCGAACTGAAGGCGGGAAATTTAATAACATTTAAGAACACTAAACCCTCTTCCTAAACGGTACCTAGTCCGCGAATTTTGCCGCTGATTGGCCGAATTATCCGTTGGGTAACTGCACTTCGCAAGGCAAGGCAGTGAAAGCCGAAAAGAGGCTGTCTTTTTAGGGAAACCTCACTTTCATTTGTAGCTCAGCTGTTTGCTTGCTAGGAGTAGACACCTTGGTTTCGATTGTCTGAGTATAGACACAGCTATTTTCAACCGTGACGAACCCCCACCCTGTTTTCTGGTTATTAGCGAGTGCTTGCTTTCTCTTCATGGTTGTCTAACAGTTAAGCATCAGTGAAAGCCACTGATGTATTCCCCCCTATGACGATGATTAATTTAACCAACCAATCGCAGAGTAGGATTCAAGTCCAAGCCCGTTATTGTCAACATTGACGATAGTACATTAGCAGTTGAACAGATTAGCAGTCATTATGCAATCAGGAGAAAAACGGAACGGATGTCGTCAGGGATGAACATTTGAAATCAAGGTTGCGTTCGAACCTTAAGCCCAACCGTTTGATAGTAATTAAGAAGGCCAGTGAGGCACTTGGGGAATTTAAAAGTATCTTGTATTACGTAGCTCAACATTTACGCGCTAAACTTTAGAACAACAAGTTCAACAATTACGACGCATCCGAAGTACCCGGAAAGAGGTCGTTACATAGCATGTTATGTTAAATGTTTACCTCTCGGATGACGCGTTGTGAAAACACTGAACGTTCAGTAGCCAACTAAACTTCACACGCCAGCTTTGATATTACAAAACCATCACGGCAAGAGCATACGTAATAAGCTGTCTGGTTTCATTGTTTATGCTTAATCAGTAAACATTTAACGTGAGATTTAGACTCACTTTGTGGAAACCTTCCAGGAACTCATCTGAAAGCTGACTAGAAGGTGCCAGTAACCCTCCATGTGTTCGAAGCCGACTGGAATATTTTCGGGGATCTTCTAAAATT
The DNA here is from genome assembly GCA_008508345.1 of Paragonimus westermani. Lineage (NCBI taxonomy): Eukaryota > Metazoa > Platyhelminthes > Trematoda > Plagiorchiida > Troglotrematidae > Paragonimus > Paragonimus westermani. Next base: position 54,707 of record QNGE01001667.1, read on the forward strand.
GCACACTGGGGGATACTAATCACCAGTCTCGGTTAATTCCACATCGAATTGTCTAACAACATATCAGAGATGGGTACTGAATCTCTAATGTTGTGTAATGAAAGGTTGTAGACAAAAAAGATAAACAAAATACTAGTGGTGAGAACAAAGACATAATGCAAAAGATCACTGTCAGTTCCAACGGTCAATATGAATTTACAACGTCTTATGAGTCGCACACACGTAAGCAAATGAACGCCGTGAAGTCTCAATATAACATTAGTGGGATTAATTTGCGATGGCCCCTCACTCGCTTCATTAATTTGCTCAAACTAACCGGAGCGCAGGAAGGAAACAAGGTTCATGCAGCTAAGTTCAATTACTGAATGTTTTATAGCGTTTGCAACGCAATCAACTAATAAACAGATTGCGGACAGCACAGAAGCACACGTTTGAAAACTGATCTACCAGCCCATAAAGGCAGAAATATGACGAAAGGAGAAAGTCTTGGCGTTCTGCTTTAAGGGAAGATGAAATCTACTGGTTAGGTTAGTATCCAAGGAATACGGCGGTTTAAAGCCAACGGCGCAGTGATTTTAATTATTTCACCCGATTATGGGCATATAGCAGCAAAAGTATAAACTTTTATGTTTAGTTTTAAACGAATTGCTACGCAAGAAAAACTTTACGTACACTAGTTAACAATAAAATAAACAATGCAACTGATAGTTAAAAATAAACACGACTGTTTTCTAGACACCAGGACTACCCGAACCTGAACTGACGACGGGCGATCTGATTGGTCCATCAGACATCGCCCCCACTTGCCGGGATCCGAAAAGCACCGCCGCTGTGTACCTTGAAAAACATGGAATTCTTCGTCTATTTCAGGTGGGTGCCAAACTGTTTCGAATGTGACAGACCATTGTAGAAATTGACAAGCGACGTGGCTTTATATCGTCCTGAAGATCCTATACAATATATGATAGACAATGTAGAAAACATATACCGACAAATGGAGTATAACTGAATGGTTTAGATGAGCAGCTGAGTTATTTATCATTTCAATGTCAACAACGTTGGGTATTAAAAATGCTCGGAGGTTTTGGGTTTGTTGACAATCTCTCAGAAGACACGAAGTGGGACGGTACAATGACGTACAATGGGCTAACTGTTTCAAGTTATGATACACGTCAAATTGTGAGCTCTGATACGTAGTCAGACCAGTGTAGAATGAGAACACGTGACGACAACAACGCGTAGCCCTAACGAACATGAGAGTGGCAATGTATTCACGACGAGACATAGGGAAGGCAAATAGTCATCCAATCGATTGTGTGAACTGAATTATTTGGAGCCAGAAGAAGAGAGGGACACATGTCAGCGCGGGTACAAAGGGGACGTGCGGATGCCAGATTCTTCCCACCCTTGATTTGGCTTTTTTTTCACCCATCTGGGGACGTTCCACCAGTTTGCGCGTCCTACACGACCAGCAACGACTTTCTTTAGGCGGGCAAAGGACCATCATCCCCCGGAACACAGTTCCATGTTGATTCTTCTGGTATGGTGGATACTGAGCAAGGACGCACATAGTCTTTGTACCTCGTGATGGTTCAACGATCTAGAGGAACAATCTCAGTGATCAGGCTGTTTTCCGCTGCGATTTATCCGAGTTCCCGGCCTCATTCATCAGGCAATTTTACGTAGACTGAATCACTCACGTTTAAATCGTGACCATATGATCCCCGGTCGCACAGTAATTTCGCTTTATTCTGTCTGCTTTCAACTCCGAGACGAGCATCTGGGAAGAGTAAGTTCAAACGAGTACATAACACCCAGCTAAACATAAGCTCGGCTGGACATTTTCTGGTAGTTTCATTTGGCGTTGTACGGTATGCAAAAAGGAACTTTTCTCGCTTTGCTTTCATCCGTGCTGGAAACTGCTTTTAGTTCACTTTTATTCGTTTGCACTGCATGTTCCGCTAGCCCGTCGGATGCTGGATGATAGGGAGCAGTTATCATGTATCGGATACTATTGTTTGTTAAAATTTCTTGCTTGTAAACAACTTTGGGAGTGCCAAGTCTGCTGGAGCAATTTGGTAAACATAATACGGTGAGTTTTGATGTAGCATTTGTTACTGGACAAACTGCAATCCACTTCGGGTAGACATCGATAACCAACACATCTTTTGCTACGTTGGGCCAAAATAGTCCATGTGAACACGCTCCCAAGGTTTGTCTGGTTATCTTCGAGGACTGAATGGAACAGGAGCATTCCTTTGGTTAGCTAGCGTGTCTCACAGCTACAAAACAACTGTCCTATGTCATTCTTGAAGTTCGGCCACCATGCAAGGCTTTCATCTGACTAACACCTGGGTGACAATCGTGTAACTGCGAATATTTCCTCGAATCCGTGACGGAATGATGATCCTTGAACCTCAAAGCAGGCAACCGTCTTCCAGGCCAGGCTGTACACGGTGCCAGTTGGCCATCGCCACTCGCTGACCAACACTGAGAAACAAATCGCTTAACTGTGGAAAAAGGAAGCCTGTTCTGCTGCTCGACCGACCTCTTCACTGAATACGAGATGCGTCAAACGAACTAGCTTAGTTGGCTTCCATGAATTTTCTGGGGTTTCACTCGTAAGCATTCGACTGAGCGGATCCCAACATGTTTTACCAGGAGTATGGGAAACTTTGAAATAAACATCGTTGCATTCGTGGCGACGCCATTTGATTTTTTTGATTCTCCGAGAAAAGACACCAGAGGCTTACAGTCCGTGTATATATCAATGATTCTTCACTAGATGTACTGGTGAAACCTTTTGACGTTCAGATCTTTCTTTGTCTAACTGTACGTAGCTCTTTTCAGATGAGGGACGAGGTTGTGAGAAACAAACACAATTGGCTTTCCACTTGAATCTTCCATTCTGCGACTCAGTGCAGCACCGACACCTCATGGCGAGACATCACAACGAACAGTTACGCGTTTATTTGGATCGTAATGAACCAATAAGTCAAATTTGCTCATCTCCTCCTTTATGGTACCAAAGGCCCACTGCTCCTTAGAACGTCAGTGTCATCGAATTTCTTTCCTGAGTAAGTTGTGAGTGGCAGGACAGCCAATATTTTTGGACTGGAACGACTATAATGAGTAACCATAGGAATGACTGTAAATTACCCACGTTTCGGGAAACCAGATCCTCTAAAATCGGTCTGATTTTTTCCTGTATTAGACGTAGTCCAAATTTACCCGACTAAAAACCGAGATAGTAGACATCATCAGAATGTAAATTCTTCCCATTTTGACCTAAGGCCATTTTCCTGTAAGTGCTTTGAAGTCAATTCGAATGCTTCCAAATGTCTCTTAACCGAACGTCCGGAAATAAGAATGTGACCCAAGCACACACGCCAGGATACCTTTCATTACTTTATCAATACATTGGAAACTGCCTCGTCAGAGTGGATGTCAAACGGCAAGCGATTATACTGGAATAATTCCAGGTGTATTGATTATTGTGCATTTCTGGTTTTTGTTCAGGTTCCATTTCAGAATGAGCATTGCACAAATTTAGTTTGGAAATCTCCACTGTGGCACAGTGGAGTGGGATAATATTCCATGACAGCGATCTAGTCCACTGTCAATTTGGAATATCCACATATAGGAACGGAACCACCCGGTATTTGCATAGGGACAATAAGAGTACTCCACGATGAATTTCGGGTGGAAATGATTACTCCTTTTTTCTGAAGACGTCCAGGTTTAGCCTCGACTTTTGGGCGATTGGAGAACACTGGTGTACATGCTTTATAAAATTTAGTCGAGGTGTCATGCCTTGTCACAATAGTGGCCCGGAAACACTTCAGGCTCTCTAGCACATTTTTGCCAGAAATGGACGAGAATTTCTGCGGTAATACAGAAAGGCTGTTCTGGATAACCACTCGTTTGACGGATAAGAGTAGATCTGGCATGTGTTTAATCCAGTTTCAAACCAACGGACTTGGGCCCTCGTTACCGACGATGTACGTAGGCACGGATGCCACAATAACCAGGACCATAAATTACAGACAAAGCGACAGACTTCCAGTGTTGAGCAGAAAGTACACTTTAGTCAGGACATCAAGTGCACAGCAACCGAGGGTGTGACCAGCCGTCATTCAGTTAACACAAATGTCACTGTAATTATAACGGGACGCTCTTCACATCAAAGCAAGGAATACGCGGCTTCGCAGCACTAGGGACGATTAAAAATTCTAAATCTTGGCTCCATCCCGGAGTTGAGAAAACCGCCCTGAAGAATATACTACTTGGAGTTTGGGTGATCCTATAATGTTCACTATACATGATACCACCTGCTACAAAAAAGCATTGTATCGTGAAACCGTCGTGTTTTTGTTTTTAAACCAAAATACGTTTTCTGGAAGAATGTATGCAACGACCGTAAGCAGGAATTGCAGCCATGCGATCGGTGTGGTTACCATTCAGCTAGTTCGTGACCAAAGTGACAACCAAGTTCATTGTGCATTTAGGAGTGACCTACTGTCAAAACACATCGGTCGACTTCGTAGTATAATCTCAACAAATAACGCACACTAACCCTACGCTAATAGTTTTCACAAGGCATCCACAATAACCAGAAACTCCAATAAAACTTTCCAACGGGGACGACTTTCATCCAAATACCACTGATAGAGCACATCAACAATAACAATTAGTGATCAGACGGTCACAAGCTCGAGTGCAGACTGTCATTTACAATATCCGTAACAAGAGCCGTATGTTCCGATGTGATAGACCAAATCACATACGGACCGACACAACCTATGCAAAACAGGTCGAGGTAGTAGTGATTGGAACATTCAACCATGTGAGTTACCTAAGGCTACGTTCTGGGTTCAGAACATTGGACAAGAACGAGAAACAGTTACACGTATTCTGACTAGGTTCAAAACAAGTCAATTAGAAGTGTGTGTGTGTGATAAAAAGAAAACATGATAACAGTAGAAGGTGAACAGGGTGTTCAGTTAATCGAACTGCGTATGACAGAACAAGGCAAGTGATTGTCATGGTTCAAGTAAGGCCAGCTTTGTGGATCGTCCAGAAAACAAATGGCAGTTTAACGTCGATTAAATGTAGTGCTGTAAAGACAGTATCTGATACAAGAGGATTCAATCAGAGGAAAGACCGACATCTACGGGCCAATCTGCCAAACTTTGCGCATATGCAGACGAGGCAAATAGATGCAGAAACCCATCACAGCGAGCAGGTAAACAAAGCGAAAACAAACAGATATGATGTGAGAAAGGCGTGAAAATTGTCCTGAAGCAAGGCCGAATTTCGAAAATGTATGTCCACAGTAAACAGACAGACAACCTAGAAACCCCGAAACAGCAGGACGAAAAGTGATCAATTAAGCGAGGGAACAAGAGATGCACAAACTGCGCGCATTGGTCGATTCACGACTGTTCAAATGAGGAAAAGATGTGATCCGAATGTTGCAACTGAAACATGCTTGAAACGATACGCAACCGTTCTTGCTCGAAGAACACAATCAACGCGTGAAGTTCCTCATAGAACAACTGATCCAATACGCGAGTAAGCTCAACCATGGTCTCCACATCCAATTGTTGAAAAAGGTTCTGGTTTAAAATAATGCGGAAAATGTCAAAGTTGGAATGACAATAAAAGCATGATGTCTATTGTACAACCTAATCAAAATGTAGCGATAGTTAATTCACATTATTCACCGATTCAGGAAAATAAAAAACGAACAGACAAAATAATTGTGCTAAATGTTTATACGGTGCACACATTCTGTCGTTGTTTTCAAAGATGTAAAATCGTAAACGTAACCCAAACAACAAGTGGCATGATCATTTCAGTAGCATTTGAAGTAAATAAGAAGAGAAACAACTCACCACAAACGCTTTTTCTTCCGTAGCAGAGGTTGTGTTTTTGTAAGCATCCAGTTCTGGACAGTTCACTGTGAGGATAGAGTAAAAGTGACGACCAAGTACACAGCAATCAAGCAGATTCAAAGTATGCATGTAGAGAAATGACACCATAGTATCAACGCGGGCAAACAGAATAAATAAATCTCCCAAACCACTCATATGGAATCATCTTACCAGTTACAATATGTCTCATGGAGGACTGGAGGTATCGCAAGTCTGAGAAGAAACCTTCACTTTCTACGGCCGGATCCTTCAGTGGGCCTGGGAGCCACAAGTTCGGGTGGTGCCGTTGACAGTGAGGTATCAGCAAGCTTGATTATGAAAAACAGTTGTAAAATGCGGAACAAACTGAGGATGACATAGAAACAGGGGACATACATTAAGAGGGAGCTGTCCGATATATATATATATATGTATATATTGAATTGAGAAGGAGCAACGGATGGTGTGCATACAGGATATACACCAATTTGAATAACGGAGATCGTAGACTGAGTCTTGATATGTATCCACTCGCCAGGGTGTCTGAAGTCCACTGAAAAACTTTGACCACTGACTCCATCAAACACGGTCATAGGTGGAAATCGCTAGCATCTGAGTTATTAACCCTACGTTATCCAGCAGTTTACCTTTTCGTTCAGTCAGTTACACCAACGATAGCAACTACCGTTAACTGGTTATGTGCTAATTACTATTATTAGGCTTATGACGGCTATCCATGAAAGCCCAGATGTAAGAAATTATCCACAGACACGTGATTAAAAATGCAGCATCTCGCCCCACAGTTGTAAAGTCATACTGACGCATGCGTAATGAGTCACTATACATAAAGTTAACTGAGCAAGTTCGGTGCTCTATCTGATTGGTGACAACAGCGACCACAGCAGTTGCAACGTGACAGATATTAGAGAAAAGGATACCAGGAAAACAGATGTGGAACAAACTTTTGGTAATAAACTCCATGTGGAAATGAGTCCACACGCTCCCAACCCAGAGGCACGTGAAGTCCGAGTGTGGGGTGTTGCCAACTGGTCTGTCTGGTTTGATCGCAAGTGTAATAGGTACGTCCGAGGCTAGACCGCCGCTCGGACCAACCGCTGGGCACGGCCAGCTGCAAACTATTGTCCCATTCTATAAAAGCCTGTGAAAATAAAATAGAGAATTGCGGGATGTCTAAGTGGGATGGGATCATAAGGCGAAACGTCAAAAATCGCTTCGAACCAACCAATATTAATCCTCAGATTACTACAAATCCGAGGTAAGCCAGCAGTGCCGAAACTAGTCCACTGATCCATGGATGTACTCTGCATAAAGTTTGTTTAGCTGAACGCAGAATGTCTGATAATGACGTCACCGATCTAAAGATATCACAGATTGATACGGAAAATGGGGATGCAGAATCTGGAAGAGTGTAAGACAACAGCTGACAATTGTATTTCTACACCTGACAGATCAATCAAGAGGTGGCATCTACACTGCTATCAGTTTTAAGAGCGTTTGATTACATATGAATATTTTGGAACTACCTTTTAAATAATTAGTAATTACGGTCGTGATAACACTCTCACGCCTCTGATAGCTTCAAATAATTTAGAGATAAAAAAAGCAGGGCAACGGAAGTGTAAAATATGACAAGAATTTTACTTCCTTTATAAAACGCGTCAAGAAGAATAGCTACATCCTAACTGTAGGTGAAGACGTGACAAGACTCATGTCATTAGGTATGGTAATTAATCCGACGTAAACTAACGACAATTACCCACCTTTTATCGCTTAAGTTTCCCACCTTACCAAATAACTTTAAGTCTTTATAGTTTCAATTAATCACATCAGGGAAGAACAGAGTACATGTCCATAAAGCCACACGGAAAATCATGACATGCAAAAGTATGGTTTAAATTCTGGGATGGTTTGACGTAGCACTTTGAGATAATCGCTGAGGTTCTCGTGTTGCATGAATTCGGAAGTGGTGGTCAGCGTTGCCACCACAGAGCTATCACAATGGTAGACGAACAAGACAGAGTGCCACTATAGAGAAAACAGAAATATTACAGTTCGCTGTTGATTGTGACATGAACTAGTCCACCAGAAAGGTCGGTTTACTGAATATGAAATGATGAGGCTGTTGAAGTTCATGTGGAATGACTCGATACATGTATACAGCTCGCTTCTAAACAGCTGAAAGGTAAAATACACGTGCGCCAACTACAAGCGTACCGCAATTTTAGAGTAGAAATCAGAACAATCCAGCAATGCCAAAGTTGGTTCGCATGGCAGATCAGGGCTGAGATCAAAGCTAGACTTGATGGCACGCAGTTCCATTGCAGTTTTCGATCGGTAGCCAGCCAAATCATTGGCACTCAGAGAATTGCTTATCGGACGTCCGAGGATAACCGACGGGCTTTGCGTGGCCGGGGATGATAGTTCTGTGGGCATGGGTGACGCATGATGGTAGGCTGCCAACCCTGGACATCGCGGACCTAAACATCGATGAGCAGAACGTAGGACCGGTTGTGGTTGATAGTAGTGGTGATGAGGAGGAGGGTGGTGCGGTTGGTGTTGCTGAGCATAGCAATTTAGGTCAGGACCAACGCTGCGCTCACGAACCATGCGATGATGGGAGAGGCCACCAATCACAGGGCCATTCACATTGCTGCTGACACCAGTTGTGTCAATCGAACAGCCAAAACCTGCTCCCGCGCTTCCGGAGCGTGGCATCCGAAAGTGGTGAGGCGAAAAAACAGGATGGTAGTGGGGAACACGTGGGCTCCAAGCGGCTGGCACAAAAATAATATAATAACGCGTGGATAAGCCTTACAGGAAAAACAAAGAATAATATTTTTCAGATGCCATAGTGTGGATTTATTGAATCGTATTCAAAGCAAACCGGTTTCGAGCGTCTGTGCAATGTAGGCCAAACTGTTAGTAGGATATCAAAAGAAAAGAGTGCCGCCGTACAGAACCGGTAAGAGGCGAAGCAGGATGAATGATGCACAAGCTACGCAACGTGTTCAACGTGCACATCAGACTGATATAGCCCCTATCTAAGTTTTCCGAACGCGTGGGTTTTACTTCACCCGATGGTCTAAACCTAGATACGAGTGTCCGTTGCAGAGCAATAGGACTTTAGCACAAACACTGGACAGTGTTTGGCATATGCAAGAGAAGACCATGGATTAAAATCGGACAAAATAGTAATTACCCGGTTTTTCACTTTCGGTGTTAATACAGTTAGTCTCTTATCATGAAAAAATGATTTTCTACCATCCAATATAACGGTTCGGGCTGAGAAAGATGAAGATTTTTTCATCCAGATCTAGCAGTCCAGACAACACCTCAGTCCATATGTATATAAACGAGACTTTCTGTAGGAATACTAGTCCCAAGAAAGAAGTGTTGCTTGTGCTTCAATCAATGAAAGTACGTTTGGTAATCAACCCTGTTTTCAACGACTGCCTATGAACTTGAACGCCAAAGTCCTTAGCCCAATAATGACTGCCTTAACATAACGACACCAAATGACGCAAAGGTCTCTGCGGGCAAAACTAATCAGGAAGCCTACCGTTTGAACTCCACACATACGGGTCGTGAGTTGCCGAAAATGGATAAGGTGTGCGATGACACCCGGGGTAAACAAACGGACTATCCCAGTTCCCATGAGCCTGAGTAGCATCCGATGTTACCGAAGTATCATAGGCAATGCTGTCCGCATTATGCCTGGGTGCTAACACAGCATACGTGGCGAAGTGTGCGGCCGGGATGTCCAAACCTGATTCGTCAGCTGCATCCAAGTGTGTGATGTCTGCATATCGAAGTTGGGCTGAAGGGACGGTGGACGAGCTGGCGTAATGCGCAGGGAGCTGGAGGGAAAACAATAAAAGAGGTCATGACAATAAGAACAGCAACGACAAGTGAAGTCAAACGCGAAATTCTCGGAATACACATCACAGAACATTGAGTGCTCAGATGTGGACGCTACGCCATGTTGGAATGGAGTGACCTGTCTAAAGATAACAGCTCTGGTAATCACTAGATATGCGAACTCAAAATCGAAATGTCTTATGATTCCGGGAAATCAAACCGGTTTACGTCAAAGATATAAGGAATTACACACCGCGACAGAAGTGGTCCCGAACGTTACATAAAGGATGGTTACGTAAACCATCAAAAAAGACGTAACAATAATCAGCCACTGATAACATTCGACGGCTACAATCCTATGACGAGCTCCGGAACACGAGCCAAACGCCATCTGGTAAAGTGATAGCTAGAAACGGCGATGTCATCGAAAGCAGTTCATCTTGATTCATAACTATCAGGTTAGAGATTCAAAAATAGGGGGGGGGTAGTAAGTAAATCATACCCTCTCCCTGAGGTAGCAACCAAAACAATCAACTACAAGGTTCGCACAACTTCGGATCAGACAACTGAAGTGCAAATGAGAAACAGAGGGAATTCACGAGATAATCTTCACTACTCCGTAGTTCACAGACAACTCAGTAAAACGACGACGTTCACGTTACTGAACCACACCGACTGTCATCAACAGATAAGGGACCAGGCGAGTTATAAGACCTCGAGGGAAAACAGCTCATAAATTACCAGTAACTACTCCTACTTTCTTTTGCTGAGTAATTCGATGATCGTCACATACAAGCCCAACGGCGACGCGGTGATTGACGTATGGCTGGCATCCTCAAGAGAGGGCCAGATTGGAACGGGTCAAACGCACATCATTGCGATATACTCTGATTAAAACTACTTGGAAGGTTGGTTATAAGGACTTCAATGGGCACCTCCGAAAACTAAGATAGATTGTCGATGGAACAACACCAGACCCTGAGCCCACTACGGAAGCCAGCTTTTCAATAGACCGCATGAATTACGGCATGCCCAAAAGTCCATCATTATCATCATTATCACCACAGACAGCAATACATCAGTGGTTCACAGTAATGCTTAAGTGCCATACAGCCACGAAGAAAAAGCAAGCCCCACATAGGAAGAGAGAAGGAAAAAGTGAACGGGAATGGATCTAACTGCTGAAAATAACTACGGCTATATTCAAACATTCAACATCCAGGTGCCTACAACTTGCAAACAGACAACCGAGCTGCAAGTGAGAATAAGGCGTCATCAGACAGCTTCCTTACGGCTTTCACTGCTCCGCGTCATTAAATGCACTCACTTCACAGACAACTCGGACAAACAATAACATTCACGCCACTGAGCTCGATTAGCTGTCATCTCACCTAGAGTCTCCAACCACCGACTCTGTGAGTCGCGAGGGCCCCAACCCGGCAGCCGAACACGACCCACAGTGACCAACCCCTTCGTGAACGACTTCATTTCCCTACGCCAGGTCATTGTCTGTCCACCTCGCACCTTACACCAGTCGATCGCAGTGTCAGCGAATAGTGCTCGGTGTGGAAGACGACTAACTGGCATTCTTAATACATGACCTAACCATCTAAGCCTGTGTAAACGTAGAGATTGGACAAGAGAACTCGTCTGACAATCACTACCAAACACCCGCTTCCTAACCTCCTCGTTACTTACGCGCTGATGCCACCCGATACGAGCGATTGAACGCAGACATCGGTGGTCAAATACTTGAAGACGGTTCACGTCTTCTACCCTGAGCGGCCAGGTTTCGCTGCCGTAAAGTAATACGGCCCTCACCGTTGTCTTATATACACGACCTTTAAGCTTCAGAGAAATACACCTCTGTCGCCAGAGATGCCTCAAGTTAGCGAATACCGCCCTAGCCTTAGAGATACGCGCTTCTATTTCATTCCCTACACCTCCACCGCTGCTGATGCAGCTTCCCAGGTATACAAACCGGTCAACAACCTCCATTACTACATTATCTAACATCAAATCTACGTGGTCACAGCAATCCTGCAGAAGCACTTTGCATTTTGAGGCTGCAAAGCGCATTCCGAAGTATTTTGCAGAACGCGAAATAGCGTCTAACATTACTTGTGCCGATTGAAAGTTGTCAAACAGCAACACCTTGTCGTCAGCATAATCAAGATCGGTCAGTCTTTCACCAGGTAGGAGGTCCACGCCGGCATCTTGTGAGTGCCGGAGACAATCCTCCATTATTTCGTCTATGACGAAACTAAACACAAATGGTGACAGCGGACAGCCGTGATGTACGCCACTTATGGTGATGAAACTGCCAGACAGTTCACCGTAAACCCTAAGCTGAGTTAGAGTATGGGAATAAAGTGCGGACAGTATGTTCACGTACTTCGTCGGCACACCTCTGCGTTTGAGCGACTCTAAAAGTGTAGATCGATCCACTGAATCGAACGCACCTTTATAGTCGAGAAACACAACAATTGTTGGCCGGCGGTATACATAACGCTGCTCCAGAATTTGACGAAGGGTATAAATGTGATCTACATATACCTGCCCGGGACTTAACCCTGCCTTTTCTTTCCTAATATTTACCTCCCGAGCTGCAATGAGTCGGCGAAGTATAATGGATGCTAGAACCCTAGAAATGACTGAGGTCAAACTAATTCCTCTGTGGTTTTCACAAGAGCCCCTGATACCTTTCTTGAATATAGGAGCTATTATCTAGTGACCCCAACTCGAAGGGACAGTTTCCGTCGTCCATACAAGTTGAAATAAATGAGTCAAAGCTTCTATCAACGCCTCTCCCCCTTCTTTGAAAAGTGCCGGCACGAGGTCATCTGGACCAGCAGCCTTAGTACGCTTGATAGACGTAATGCAATTGCGGAACTCAGTCTCGGTGGGTGGTTCCAAGTCTACAGACCATGGCACTACATTACAAGTTTGTGGCGGCAACGCGGTAGGAGCAGGAGGCCAGTTAAATTGACCCTCAAAGTGTGCCATCTGTGTCGCTGATAGCTTCACTCACAGACGGTTGACTGGGACCAGTGGCACGGACAAGCTTAAACAGTTTGCTAGTGTTTCCTGAAGCAAGGGCCGTCTCCATTTCCTAAACTCTTCCCGATAACCAAGCCTCACGATCAGCCTTTAGGTCACGTTTCAGTTTCCTACAGACATCTCTTCTACACTTGTTATATGAACTGCCAGAAGGGATGTTCCGTCTGGCTTCTAACAACTCCAGGGATTTCTCCGAGATCTAATGTTTGTTCATTCCACGTACTCCCGTGCCACATGCTAATGTACCTGTTTCACGAATGGCCTGTGTGATCGAGGTCCAGGAGCGATCAGGATCTTCGAAGTGAGAACTACTAAGGCTGACTTCTAAGCTGGTTTGATAGTTATCCTTTACTGACGGTATTATCAGTTTCTCAACAGCCAATCTACTGTCCAAGTGACACTCAAATCAGTTCATGTCTTCAACGTTCCGCTGAAATCGGTTGTCGGATAAGTGTTAGGAAAAGTCCGTTTCTCCCGAAAACGGTTTATTTTTCAAGATCCATTCGAATAATATTTTATGACTTTGAACTTGGTGTTTTCGCAACATAACCTGCTGTCTCTGATTGGCCGATTTTACTCTTACCGCGTCAACGAAGGTCGGATTCTTCAGGGCTATTCCATGCCTACATAAAGGCAAACACTGATCTGTTATGCACTTTAGTTACAAAGTAAATACTTTAGTTAAAGGTTGAAGTGCACCGTTGTTTTGGATTTCGGGTAGTGTTGTGTTCTGTCTTATTTGTTCTTGATTTGTATATTCGTGTACAAGCCGTTAGCAATGACCATGCACATCACAATAATACGTTTCGATAAAGCAGAAAATTCACCGCCATCAAAGTGACTGATCTGTTACCAGGTGGTGTTTCACCATATCACAAGAAGCAAATAAATGCAAACAGTCGCATTTGAACAATTAAAAAGTGTACTTACAATTTCAACGCGGCGGCTTTGGGGCTCAAAAAAGCACGAACAAAATGGACACTAAGCAATTGTCGGATGAATACGCACAACAGATAGCACAGTGGAGCATAAATTCAGATCAAACAGCGCAGCTTCAAATGCAATTCCGATGAACACTCAGAGAGAAGGTTATCAGGGTCGCATTAGTAACAGCAGGTGGCATATGGTTGGTGCTAAACAGTAACCAATTCATCTGATCTTTAGAACAGTATGTGGTTTACTCGTTCACAGGTAAACTTCCATTAGTAATGAACTGCACGATACACGGCTAAGAAATATGTGGTCCATAAGCGGACAGTGGTGATTAGTTCCCTAGGTTACACGGAGACACGCACCATATCGTCACTCAGTGTAGGTATGAGAAGATATCTCAACGACAGTAACGGCTTGAAGGTATGTTGTTCAAGTCCACAACAACCAGCATACGCAGGACAAGCAACATCATAAGTCAATACCCAAGCATAACTCCTATAGATAGCGCACGCACACGACTGTTTCTTGGTGACTGTACTTATGAATGGTGTGTGAAAATTACCACAATACCTCAGTCTTCTATGCCAACAGCCCTTTGGATACAACAATGTAAGGGTGAAGGCGTTCTGACCACAGCTGTTTGGACCATCCTAACGGACTTCCAAGGAAGTCATCGAGCTGATCACAGTCAAAACCGACTGTGTGAGGTCCGTTGTCTAGCGGACTATTTTGAGGGGTAGAGTGAAACCAGCAGTAGAGATGGGAAGAAAAGACCTCGTGAAGGTTGAGTTGGCCACCGTGAATAAAATTATATTTCAATGCAAAAATCCGGTTGATCATCCGGAACCGACGTTCCGAATAAAGGCGGATCACTAGATATTTGCCACAACCGTTCAAAGCTTGTTAGACAATGCTCCAGTTCAACTGACTTGAATACCAAAGAAACAGCTGCCGACGGTTAAGCTCGTCTAGCAACGGCGATGAGTCTTATGGATACCGTTCAGTTACATGCCGTACGTGAACTAACGTCACCATCACTGACCGCACACAGGGGATTTGCCACTGACTAATGGTACGAGTACCACATATAGAGTTACAGTTTTCGCGGGTGAGATAATCGCCCTCACTATTTCCTTCGTGTCACCTAGTAAATCATCGACGTCTGTTGCTTCAGACCAACCTGAACAAAACGCTAACATCTTAGTCCTGATCGGTGGTGAGGTATGATCAGTCTCTGGTACGTTCAAGCGGCATTACCAAGAGGAATGACTACAGTGGCGTGTGCTCCGTTCGATGTTGAGACGTGTATGTGGTGGTGTCTCGTCTCTTTACGAAAGTCAGTAACTTAATTTACTAACCACAAATAACAGTTGACTTAGAAACATATTTACGTATACTTCCCCAACAAGCATGCATTTGTTGAATTCAATTAACTCGGGTAAGACAAACTAGTTATCAATCAAAGGTAGACTGAATGTTAACTGTGTCGTAGATAGGAACAAAACTGGCGAAAATCCATCGTTCTTGATCCGAAATCCCGAGGAATACTACCATGTTTGTATTAGCCAGCAAATGCTGAGACCAGATCTCGATGGCTGGGAATGCTTCCTGACATCACTCTTGCCAGCTTATTGTTGATCCTACTGATAACAAGAAAGCAGTCATGGTAAACAAAGTTGGGGACATCGCAAAGGATTTGACTCATACATATCGGGATAAGGGTCAGACGTACGGCAAGAAGATAGCGTATTTTCTAGTATGCTGGCGTAACCAAGTCAATAGTTTACCCTTTCAGTTTTCCATTCAATGTGATATCCATTTGGTGCCGATCACTAAGATAACGATAGAACCATGTCCAAAGATGCACTTGATTAACCTACAGGCCCAGGATGCGTGGACAAGATTGACCGTTGATTTATTTCACCTACGCCCAGAGGCTTAGGGTGACTTTAGGCGACGGATACTGGATAGTAGAAAAGGAGGAATGACTGATCTAACCGAAGTGAGTGCAAATGAGAAAGCACTGTTAGTTATGCTGGCCAAAACGGATTAAAGGCCGAACTGATTACCCGACCTCAAAATTCGGGTGAACTTGGTAAACGCTTTAGAACCCAATTATTTCGTCAGCAACCCCAACCACAGTGCAAGGAACAATCTAACTAACCAGTCCGAAATCCAGCTACCCAGTGTAATGTTAGACTAGGCGGGCAGCTGCAATATTATGCATAGCTCGTTTGGTGTCATACCAATAAGATTACTAATCCTGGTTTTATATTTCCCCGTGTTATCAACAGATGATGACCATATGCCTTACCTACCCATGTCATTTTATAGCTGGATGTCTATATAACCATCATTTTTATTGAATGCCATATTCCAGTTTTAAGAGATAAGTTCTAGTCCGGGGGTAGTATAATAGCTGCACGTTTAGTACAGCGGAAAGTTAGCGATCAGAATGAAAAGCACTGTGATCGACGAAGAAAGCAAGATCCACGTTCGACTGAAATTACACTCGATTTCGAACAAATTTGCTACTCTTCTAACTGATCGTTTGCAAAGCAAAATACACGTTGTGTGTAGCCAACGTTTCATTGGTTTCACAAGCTTTGCATTCAAGGATTGGACGAACGATCTCAGTGTTGTGCCTTCCGGTATTCACCAATTTGTTTGTTGCGTATTGCACCAATTAACATACAGTTTGTGACTGCATGTGCTAATACGATCAGCCAATGACAGACTGCGATTTCTTCAATACTGTTGTACATCCATAAATTCGGCTTCTCAATTCATGAATAACGGATGGGTGCTGCTACGAGTAACAGGTCTTCTTATTACTGGCGTGGGAGATTTCAATTCAAGTACTATATCTAGGGCTATTTGAAGTCCTTTATTCCTTGGATCACGTGTATCCTCTGTCGATTGAGAGTTCGTATGTTAGAAGCAATGGAAACAAGTGAGATGATAAGTTACAATTACAAATCAGAGGTGATCTCGTTGACATGAAATGGGTGTTAGCTGCATCAGCACGGAAAGTGGGTAACCTTTAAAAAAAGATAAAATAAGTTAAGTTTATCAAAAAACGGAGCCATTGAATCTGACAACAGTAGCACCAACAAAACAAGCACAATGGACATAGAAAGCGATGATAAAACATTACGAAGCACAAAGCACGTAATTACGAGTGAGCACTTACTTATTTCAAGTACAATCAGTAAACAGGCACGAGCTGTGTGACAAGCAAAAAGGTAGGACATGCATTGGATAGCGTTCACATATTTGAAGATGAAAGCACAGAGCTTGGTGACATATGGGGAGCATATCCACTTACAAATCGTACTCCTAATGCAGGATAACAAATGCATGCGGAAGCACAAAATAAAGTTACGTACAAAAAGTAGCTGACTGAAAAGGCACAGTGTTGGTTAGTTACAGTTTTAAGCAGCTATGCAATTAAAATGTCACCAGAGGATGTTGTCCAATTGCTTAAACGTCCATCTTGGTAGGTGGATAATACTAGTCCTCAGTGAAAAGTTACGAACCACAGGACGTGCGCCAAGAAATACCCGGTAAACGCATTAGACAAAGGTACTCCTCACTGTAACAGTTAAAGGCTATCAGGAACATCGTCGCAGATATGCTTAAAACGGCTATCAAGATAATTGTCAAAACAAAATCAACGGTCGATAAAATTAATTCGATACGACTGAATTTAGACACCACACTGAAAAGAAATGAGCAACGTAGGTTGAAAAACGTCCAGTTTCTTCAGGAAGGCCTGTTAAGTCGTTTTTAACAAGTTACGTGGTGAACGTAAATGTCCCATGTTCAAGGTGGTTACAACTGACTAAAAACTAAGAAACAAATAAACTAGCGTCGCATGATGGTTTCATTTAAATAAAAAAGGGTAAAAATGCAATCAACCTAAAATATGACAATATTCGAGGGATTCAAAGAGCAGGAAGCACAGTAATATGCATTATGCGTAAACAATGTTGTAGAATCACGCAAGCGGCATGCAGAAAGAGGGGCAGTCCAGTTCACAAGTAGATTCAGAGTGTATCGCGTGCTACTTCACTCAAGACCAGCAAGCACTGATGGTCCCAAACTCAATAGATCCGCGGGTTAGGAGACTAAGTCTATAAGCTCAACAGAAACAACATACACTATGGTAGACTGGTACATTGCTGAAGGTCGACGTTTCCGCCGCGAAGCAATACAACTTGATTAATGCTTCTATGTGCCACAAAACAGTTTTGAACAAACCAGGTAGCGCGTGGACGAAAGATGGCAATGGATCAACGGGAAATAAATCCCCATGATGTTAAAACACCTCGTGGATTGAGCGGCATCCTCATTACATGCTATGGACGAACGCTAACAGTGGATCCAGCGCCCCAAAGCCGATCGAACGAGGGGTCTAAAGGAATTCGACAAGGAATCTCATCTGGGCGGGGATCACACGAGACGATAGATGCGGGCATCAGGCTCAAAATATCTTGTATTTCATGCCAATCAGTAACCAGGGTTTAAGTGATGGATGACTTTTTGACAAAGTTCAAACGCTAAACTTCATACCCACACCAGGATATTGGACTGAGCAGCGAATCCAGCAAGTTGTAATGTGATTACTGGGTCGAACGACCGGCAGGTAAGGAAGTGAATGAAATTCACGAGTGAAAACGGTTGGGCCATCCAGGCAGATATCACATGGTCTACCATAGATCAGAAGCTCAGAATTAAGAAAGAATAACATCCACTGTCAAGAAAGATTAGAATAATACGTTACATTTTTTATCGACCATACCAACGATCTCTTATGCTAAAATGATTTCGTAAAACTACAAAATGCTCAGAGTGAATGAGTTAAATTCAAACGGCTTCTACTGCTGTACTGTACGGAGCACAGTAGGCCGTAACGTTGCTGTGCTCGCAGGATCCTGATTAGCGGTCTGGGACCTATCATGACAACCATTGGCAAAGCGACAGCGCTTGGTGTGAAGCAACCAGTTACTCTGACTGTACAGAATCGACAAAAAGACGCTCAGAGCGTCCACCGTCATCCTACCTACGTCGTGGTGCACATTCTAGACAGAATGTCAATGGACGCCTAGGCGCATACTACAAAATTCTCGCTCTGGTTAAAGTTTAATTTTTTTAAATTCTTATGGTGTATCACAGACATGAGGTTTGAATAGATGTCAAACAGATCCAAAGCCGAAGGCTACGGAGGCTAATCTTATATTCTAACACCCAGGAAACCAAATACCCAGGTATTCTTTCATATGCCCAGCAAATTTCCAGGTATCAGTTTGTTAGCGTCAGAGATTGTAGCAGTCGATTGACGAAAAGTAGCCGACAGACGGACCCAAAACTGATTACAACAGTCCAACATAGTTATTTTAACTTGACTGTAGAGACTTGGAACACAAAACCTCCTCATCCGTTACAGTTCGTGAAAATGGTGCGGTTATTTTTCCTCCTTAGAGAGCACGCCAAACCAGCACGGCTCAACAACGAGTGGTGATTGTCAATCACTCGGCAATGAAGTTTGGGGTGGCAATCTGCGGTAAAGTCATCCCTGTGGATTATTGCAGACGTATAATATCAACCCACTCTACACATCGACTGCATAAGCATTTATGTAATTTATTTTCTAGAGGGAGTTCATTCCCGTTAAAACTAGCTGAACAGTAGTCATGAATTTGTTCAGAGCCAGACTGCGAACATTTCCGGAAGTGTTTCAGTGTTTAATCCTACTTGATAAGCAATTGGATGTGTTTGGTATAGACTGAACAGCACTTATGGTTGGCGACACCTTTAGCACACAGACAGACATTCTAGTTGATCTCCTTAAACGTTGTTCGACCGGTTGGATCATCCGCTACCGTGCGCCATTTTGTCAACAGTTCTTTAGATCGCAGAATCAGATGTCGGTAATCTCTCTCCGATAACTATGGCAGGCCAACTGAGATTATATCCTAAGCCGAGTTGGGCTTAGTTGTTCACGGTGACCGGTCAGCTGACAAGCTATTGCAATTTCCGCTTCGATAGGTGAAGACCTTGGGAAACAATCTTAAACCTTGTTGACAGAATTTCTCCGTCGTACATCAAGAGACCTCGTGGATAGAAACAAAACCTATGAAGAGAGGTTAAATGTTAGTGGATTGCATTTCAGTTGCACGTGAATTCGACTGCTTAACTACGGTGCACATTCACACATCAATGGGTGACAAAAGCTACCGTTAGATCTGCTCAATCATGAAGCGGCTGAGTAGATTAAACCCTCGCATTAAGAAGCCTGTTGTTAATGTCGGAGGCATCAAGTACAATTTCAGTGGGATAGCAAATACTTCAATATAGTTCCCTTCTTTTACCTATCCGCCTATCAGCAAAGCAAGTTCACGTGTTGTTGAAAAGCATACTCGGCCTCAGTCTAACAAAACAAACAAACAAAAGTGTATCCAGTCTAATAGTAATTTCTAGCTTGATAAATCACCAAGTGTTTTGAACGTCTAAAATTGCTGATTGACGGAGGATGGCACACATCACACTAACTTCCTAAAAAACGGTCAAACATCTGCCCATTTACATGAGCATGTGTAACGAAGAAAATTTTCAATTAACAAGCTATCTCCGGTGTACGTTGAAGTGAACATCATGGACCCTAACCAAATAGCCTATTGTCGATCGCGCTCAACTCCTGGTGTTCTCACTTGTCCAGTTCACTCCATCCTATCATGAATGGGTAGAAAATCTAGAGCACTTCAGTAATGCACCCCGGAACATTGACAAGGAGTTCTTAAAGAACCTTCTTCTGACCGACACGACCCTTTCGTTCTATTTCGATCTCCACTAGATCCCAATACAAACACTTATTTGCACACTCTGGGCCATTCATACTCTCTTTTTGTTATTACTTGTTTGCCTCGAGTTCCGTACACATCCAGCTTTCTTATTGACTAATCGACCGTGAAACTAAATTGTCAGTTCATTTCAATTAAAACCGACTGTGGTCACTTAATTTCCTGTGAGCATTATGATGATGACCAGTATTGTGTTACTAAAGCTCAATGAATTACTTTCAATTCATTTGTTGGCGGTGTATGTACAGGCTGAAAATTCACCCCTCGGGTGCATAACACACACTAATTTGAATTATTTTACCTTTGATAAGCTGGATCACTAGAGCGTTCGCAACTGTCCCATTACCGTAGAGGTTTCGGAACAAGTCTGCGAGATCAAAACCGCCTATGAATGGGCCGCCTAGTGCAACAACCGAAGGTGACTATGAGGTTTGGCACCTAAGTTTAATCAAAAAACAGACAATTCATTCGATCTGTAAAGGGCACTTGGATTATGGTTGCCCGTGGATGTCGAGTGCAACACACTCTGGACTCGAAACTTGCATCTGTTGTCTCATACGCGCTTCGCTTCGACACGTAATTCCCAGAACAATTGTCCTGCATAGCTCATTCAGCCAACTGCACCGTGTTGGGATCCACGGTTAATATATTTTTTTGATATACGAGGATGCAACCTAACGCATGAAATGTTATTTAGCACTGAGATGCACATCCCAGCTCTCCACTCGATTGGGCTAAAACTATTCGCATGCTGCCCGGATTGTCCACATTTGCTTGTTTTGTGGTATCTGGAATAAATGAAGAATCTAATGCATATAGGAGTGTGATGCAACTTTCCAGATAATTACGCCGTTGAGTGGTGAATTATTTTCACAAAATGCCTACGGAACGATGCTACAGGAAGGCTAGCATGGTAGGTGATTTGTTCAAGCGCGAACAATATGAAAAACTATATCCGATAAATGCTGTAAGAAGACAGGAACTGTGCACCGATAATGCTCTTCTCGTTAATAGCATGACCTACCCACGGAGATTGATATGTTGTTTGATAGCACTCAAGGCCAAAGGGGCAATAGTCCTGCGGATGGAAGTCCACTGACGCTGTAGCATTTTGATGTGCACAAGGGTTGTAGGATGGATGACAAAGACGTCCATGATCTGCAACAGCGTGAGACCACCAATAGCATTGGGATAGATGAGGAGCCCAACGGAGACGCGAGGGATCGATAACTGGAGTTGAAACATATGACCCCGGGACTTCAGGAGTGGAACAATAGGAACGCTGATGAAGTGGTAAATAGGTGGTGCGTGTATGTGTAGGTGAAGTCGCGCCATACGTTTGAGGAACAGAATCTAGAGCTTCCTCGTAATCGAGTGAAGTTGCTGGATCCCTAGGGCGAATTGTGGTACCCCAGTTGTTCGCAGCAGCGGATGAGCAAGAGGGAACAATTGAACAAGTTGGCGGAGGTCGTTCTAATGGGACAGGATGTCTTTGATTAGGGAATACAGCCTCCATATGCATCGGTATGTCTGCGATTCCAGTTTCCTGATTTGTAGGTGGTTGGCCAGAAGATATGTGTTCTTGATTAGGATCTGTAGAAAATGAAGAAAAAGCCTGTTTATTTGAAATATCCGAGCAAAGTAGGGGTGTTTCATCGTTCAGGAAAAAACAAAATACCAACTTACAAGCAGTACCCAAAGTCCTTAATTCGTCAAATGGTTGTGGGTAAGTTGCAAGGACGTGAGAGGAGGAAGGAGATCGAACGCAGTCAGCTTCAGGCCAATGACCGGTTTCCGACCTGACAAAAGACACCTCCTGATAATTATTTTCAGTAGAATGTATCTGATTGATACCCCATTGACAACAAGGTAGAACAGTTCCAGCAAGCCGGATGTTATCAGAATCACCAAGGCCAGAAACCGATGGCGAAGGACGTTCAGCTGGGCGGTGGCTTGAATTTTGCTGAGGTTGTTGCTGCTGCTGATGGTGATGATGATCAGGACCGAATTTGTTGTCCAGATAACGTTTAAAATGTTGGAAGCCTAACGGCAATCGTTTATGCATTAAATCAGCCGATGATGGGTCACATTCAGTCCCAGGGGTTCCCGCGGGCACATCAGATGAGCCCCGATCATCAACAAGAATGGAACCATAGGCACTTGGGTTTCTGACAGCGCTGCTACTCCGACTACTTGTTCGCGAACAGATTGAAGAATCATGTGATCTTGGTCTACCAATGAAAGATTCGGCATTGTTACCATCGCAAACTGATTTGCTGATATCAATGGTTCTACACAGGTACTGACCGGTGCTGACATTCGAGTGCAGACCCCCTCCAACCGCATTTGCCGACGTTGACGATGAGTGCGTGCGTAGGTCGAGCAAATCGCGAACTGCCTTTAGAAGATACTGCAGCTGTTGTTTTTTTTTAAAAAAAAAGGGTAGGGGGACGTATAGAAAATAACTCGGGGAAGCCAGCATATGGTTAATGTTAAGTGTGGATAAAAGGTAAATCAGACGAACAGTGGCTGTGCAAAAAAGATTAAGCGGTCACTTTTACCAGCCCACTGTAGCTAAATACAAGGTTGAACAGTAATCCCCAAATCCTACATCACTTAACAAAACATTTTGTTCAATTAGTTGCAGACGGTTCTACGGAGAGAGTAAAAAAACTGTTCCGAAAATCGGTACACGTCCGTCCACATCAGTCTACGTCATTTTATTCACGGTAGAACATTTACGTACAAAACCGCCAGGTACTAGAGGAGTGACCAAACATTGTTGAACACAGCCACAACACGAGTTTCGAAAAGTCCAGGACGTTACAACCTACCTTAACCCGAAGGATTTGCTTACGGTTACAAGGGATGACAGAACGTAACAGATTGCGTCCTGAGTCATCCGACAGTTATGAACAGAAAGTCATAGTTCAGAAGTAGATAGTTAGATGACAGTAGAACTAGGTTCCCTCGGCTTATGAGTTACCTATGCTGGGGAATGCAGCAATCTCTGAAAACGATGGCCCGATTATCTGAACAATAATAGTCAACAAGGTGATATAAGTAGTAAGTGTCTAATGAGCGATTTATCAAAATTAGAGGATCAAATTCACGGCTGCTGTTACTTAGCAGGTATGCGCACCAAGCAACCTTAATGACATAACCCGCTGCAGGATCGGCAGATCTTAAAATTTGTGGTAAACTTATTTGTGAGTTAGCTGTGCCGTTTATATCAGAGTCCGTAGATTCTTGCAGGATCTACGCATAACATTTTTACCGAATTACTGACTATTCAATCTCAGACAAACGAAACAAACAACTCACAAATGAGATATTAACTACAAATAATGATCACTGTTGTGATCGGCAGAACTATTTACCAAACAAGAGTTAACCACATGTCAAACGAGGGTTCGATCCCGTCTACACATCTTATCGGTCTAGTCAATTCCTGAAACAGAAACAACTGAATCCTGTCCATTGTAATTCTGAGCTGAATTGTAGACTGTCTCTAACACTGATGAGGCATAGCCGAGCTAGGATCGATCGACGAAGTGACCGAACACATACAACACAAAGCACGTTCAAGCGCGTCCAGCAATACACTAATCTCCGAACTTCAAAGTCGGACGGAACCCAAGTACGATTTACCACGAATGGTGTTAAGGGAATTAGTTTTGATGATAGTTTATGATTAGCATGTATTATTTGGTCAAAATTATTAGGAAGCACACGACCGCATTCGTGGTTGCTGAGAAAGATCAAGGATCTCATTGAGTGTGAAAAGTACAGTGACGAAAAAATCGCATCCAAACGGGTTTTCCAACCAGTCCCATTCAAGAAGAAGCATTAGACTCAAATTCTGCCTCTGCCAGAACTCATCGGTGGTATATTCAGGCATGTAAACTCTGGCTACGATGAGAACGGGTGCACAGTCATGCCCAGCTTGTAACAATACCCTTCACCTGCAGGTGTAAGGGTCATAGGAGATTGGCAAATCGAAGGTTTCAGCCTGCTTGAGAAGTTCGGGGCTCCTTACAAACCTACACAGATTAAAGCAACGTCGTCTTCGTCTATGTCTAGAAAACAAGTGCCTTGGAACAATTTCACACAAGATTCGCAGTCTGTCGGACACACTCTATGACCTCGCCCGTTACACAACTGAATAGGAAGGAGGCTAGACAAGCTCGTCACACATGGAATGAGACGTTGAGAGTCGATGATTCACTGCCGTATGCTCCACTCCTGCTACAAGTCTGGCGGTAATTTCCTTCCAAGATGTCCACTTAATTCTCGAACACATCCTTCATCAACAGAGTCCTAGAGTGTAGTTATTTGAACTGAATCCACGGTTCCTCAGATGTCTGAAAAGACAGCAGTAGTAGACACCTAATATGAATGGTGGAGTTAAAGCATTTGACGGTGTGAATTTGTGAACAATGCAGCCAGAGCCGGCTTCCTCCTCGCACAAGTTGTTCGCAAGTTTCGCCTGGTCTACGAAATACAGTGGCTGAAAGTAACTACGATGCAATAGAGATCACGCCAATCGCTCGGTGATTTGCACACGAAGTGTATGAATCCTCCTTGAAAATGAGTTGGTGTATGCCTAACTCCAGTCATCTGGAACGACTACACTGATTCAAGGTTTCTGCGACGAAACTGTCAGCTCTTTGACTATGACTGGATCCCCACTTACAAAAACATTATGAAGAAGATCGTTCGAATTAAGAGTTCTGTGACGCTTCGGGAAGTGGATCTCGAATGAGAATTCTATTTCCGTGGGCGGAGATAAGTCAACAGACCAATAAGCACATGCACAGTCCGAAGGCGTAGGCACTGGTACGGGTGGCCAATCGAAAGCTTGTTGGAAGTGCCCAGCTCAACAACTTAAACGTCGTTGGTTATTATGGATGGCCTCACCGTTGGCTTTCGGGATTACCTTATTCAGACCTGGCTTCCTGCTGTTCGTTGCTCGGATGGGGTGGAAAAGCTTCCGAGAGTACCGGGTAGTAGCAGCTTAGTCTATCTCAATAGTTCGTTGTGTCAAGCATGCTTCGTGATCCTCTTTTAGTGGCTTCCAGAGGTGAAAGCGAGTAGCCTGGTGGTCAACTACCACAGAACCGTGAAACAGCCCAGAATTAGAAACTAGATAAAACGTAACTAGGCTCCAACTATGTAATTGTTCAGGCGTATGCGCTAGATGGCATGTAACACAAGCTATAGACCTAGTATTGTGACCGCAAAAGAGGCTTGGCCTGCATGATTGTTTATTGCAGGAAATCCTGTACATGTTATGCTGAAACATAGAACTACGAACGCAGACACTCATTTGCACGACTGATGCATATTCTCACAAACAGGGGCGCAATATATTGTCGTTCGTCTTGGTGGCACATCCCCCATAACGCGTACACACTACTTCAATCGTCGCTTCTGATACCTCGTTTACTTGGTGCTGACAGATCTCTTTAGTCTCCAAATGTGCTTCCAAGTTGAGTAGTATACTACTGACCAACGAAGCTGCCTATTACACAGCACTAGGAACAGCTGTTGTTAGCGCACGAAAAAGTGTTAGTTGAACAGTAAGTAGAACATCCAGCATTACGATTATCCTTCATGCGCAGATCAACGACAAGTATTCGTTAGGCAAGTTTTTACGTGGAAATTCAAATTAAACGTCAACATTTTTCCATGAGTATTCCCAAAATCTTTCCCATGCTCACCGGATGAGCTCTGCAATTTCACACACACTAGGTTTGACCAAACCTTGTAGCAAGAATGTTCAAGCACAGTTGAGCACGAATTGTCGGATCGTATTGGTGGTACATACCTGGTGCCGTTAACGAGTTACGCAACGACTAATTTTTAGGCGGTTGTTATTAAAGCCGGTTAAAAGGGTGAAAACCGAGTTACCAGCATCCACTGTCTTTGTATAGATGTGTCTGATCAATAAACTAATTCGGCGGAGAAACGCAGAAAGAAAAGGGGAAAGATACCGGCAGAGCAAATCGAGCCGCGACAGTCCAGTGCGATCTGTGGTGACACACGCAGACGTTTAAGCATCCGCAACACTTGGCTGTAGCAACTCTGCAGGCGGCAATCGCGACCAAGTTAACACAATCAATCAATGGAGTGTGCTGTAAAGGCAGTCGATCGATCTGACAGGGGTAGCAATAAACTGCGGACCTCCGGTCCACCGTTGAACGGACGGGATAAATAGATGAAAGAATGCATGCGTTCGTACAATATGCGCGTGTACACCTATAGATACCAAGGGGGTAAACGTACTATGACATCCACAGAAATACGTATGTAAGCAGACGAAAACAAAGACCGGATGATACAGATAAGAATGGAATGTGCACACGCACACATGCACGAACGCCCGAATGTGCCCACTTGTGCATATGGGGAAGGGAGTGGAATGTGGCAAAGGGCCAGAGTGGTTGAACAGTGGCGTACGGCGGCCGACTGAACTAGTTGACTGGCTAAAAGTGGCAATTATCTGGATCGTGGTGGCTGTTGTCAGAAAGGTCTGTTCATGGCAAAACAGATACATGTACGCAGGCACGTAAGAACATAGTCAAATCAGGAATGCCAAGCAAGCTAGTATGCGTTCGTGTATGGTCTGGCGCTCTGGTGGGTGGTATATAGACGTGCCGTGAGGTCACAAGCGTGAACGGGTTGCACGGATTATATATAAAAAGTGTGCGGAATCGAGAGGTCAGATGAAAACAGGCATGTAAAGCGATGAAAGTAATCATACATGCATGTGAATATATACACTAGTGAATAAAAGAGCTCTTTCGGAAGGATGCCGATCGCCACACGTATGGTTGTGGGTTCGACCCCTAACATTTCAGTTCAGGCATCTTGACGATGTCTATTCCGAATGTGACTCGAGAATCACATTGTAATAAGCCCCAGAGTATTGTAACAAATACATAATAACCGGACAACTCGAGAAAATGAAGCAAGGCAACAACTTTGCAGCGTTAGCTGTAGATTTCGACTGCCGCCACCTGTTTTATTGAAGGATGCGCAACAAATCAGAAAAATGAACGTCCATCCCACTTGTAGATTCAGGTATCTGAATTATGACAGAATGGAAAGCAATAAGAGCAGTGAATATGAAGGAGTGAAGCATCTACAGAGACGGCGCAGTTTAGGTGGAAGTATGAACGATACGCCAAAAAGGCCACTGAACAACAAGCCCGTCGACAGTGACGTGCAACCTACAAAAGAAGTCAACAGCAGTAATCCATCCACATTGAATCACGCCTATGTTGGCTATGGCAACAACCTCCACCCACACATGCGACAAGAGATTATTGCAATCGAATCCCTCCAGTCTGCCACACATTATAAAGGTGACCATATGTGTGGAGTTCAAATGTGGACTCAAGAGACCGAAGTGCCCGTGTTCACGGCTCACAGAAACAAGGATAGCCCTCAACGTACACTGCTGCGTGAATTTAACACTAGTTAGTTGAACCACATATTGGAACAGGGAACGTGTTCACGTTAAATATAAACCTATGGCGCTGTTGTGAATGGTTTTGGTGTAATTAATAACCGTAAGTGCCAACGTTTTCTCCAGTGGTGACTTTTCCCCCCTAAATTCCATACCCTCATACGCGTCGCCCTACGGTATTTAACAAAAGCAGTATAACTTCGAGAATTCTGTACCATGACCTATCCGCGCAAAAAACACCAAACGATCACGGTCTCAGCCCTCTGCTCACTACAGTGCGAGTCTGACAGCCAACGGTGAAACAGCAGTTGAGAGAGCTCATCGCACCCATCGATACTCATCACTGATCTGAGGAGAGCGGGTACGTTCACCACGATAAACTGCTGATCGGTCTCACCACGAAACCTTGTGTAGACTCTCACACAATGAAAAAAGTGCGACCGAAATCGTCACCGACTGTTCGTCGCGATCCGGTGAGTGGCTGTATTTGTTAGGGAATGTGTGATAACCCATGATGAATGCCGTACTAAATGCAATAGAGGTGATGACAACACCTTTGTGAACAAATGAGAGGTTATCAGCGAAACGTCCACATTCCGATGCCAGACAGGCCAACTGGTTATACTCATAAACACGGATCTAAGCTGTAGAAGCCCGACGTGAAACGAACAGATAAGGAAAGTGAGATTTTTGAAAAAAGAGATCGTAATGCGAAACAATGAGTTCGCTTTAATTCTTACATCGAGACAGATAGGAGAAATATGTTGCGATATACTGATATTTCGCAAAGTAAAACGTGAGTTGTATACGTCGTATAACTAAGACCAAACAGACAAGCTTAAAAGCACACCAAGTATAACGTAATACGATTTTGATAACCCGATAGGATGCATGAGCCACTTTTGTGCATACAATGGCCGATAAGTTCGGATAAATATCACATCGCAAAAAGCCCGTTACTTCGGGGGGTTTCGATTGCGTAACAGCATTATGAATGGGTTCACTCGGCCGAATTGTCACGGGGTGGTTAGCAGTTGATGACGTTGGGTTTTGAGCAGCCAGTTCAGAAAGGTTAGGCTAGTGTGTCATCTCGAGGTATGTTCCGTGAGTCACAAATGGGTGATAAATCTAACAACACAGCATGACGTGCGTCGGGTTGTATGGAGATTGTCAGGTTTTGGTCAATCTTTTAATTTGTAAATGCTCATCACTCATGAATGCAGTCTCTTATTACTTAACGGTTGGTGAAAAACTATCGTGATGACAGAATCCAATACGGAAATACCGCATTTTTACTCTGTCCACTTGCACACACTGGTGTATGCTGGTTCTCAGTCCAGCATTGCCTTTCAAGAGCCGAAACGGTTAATCAGGCGCGTGTGAACAGCCAGGTGTTATAGATCGTCGACCGTAGTGACCAAGGCATTGGGTCGAGCGGGCCAAGCGGCTTCACTGGAAATGCGCGTGCACGCCCATCCTAAGCAAAATAGCTATTCCGGTTGTTTTGCCCGTTCGTTCATCCGACACGGTTAAGAGGCGTGTCTGTCGGGCAGACCCTCTGGTCTGGGCCCCGGATTTTGTTGCCCAGTCCTGGGACGTTTGGTACATGGTCAAACTAGAATGGCAAAAACAGGGACACATCCTTTTTTGGGTCGTCAGTATATGCCTCAATGAACTTTCCCAGGTATTCATTTAATAATAAAGTCTTGCTCAGCGTCTTTTGTTCTGAGTGTAATTTACCAGGGATACAAATGTATCTAGTTATGTGAAACAGGATGCTGACCAGACCACGTCTGTACACAACCGGAACAAAGCTGAGAAAATAAGGCTACTGATCACTCCATGTTACTTTGCGGTACATTGTACTCTGTAACCTACCGTACGCCGTAACGTCTGATAAAAAATGCATCCCTACTTGTATTAGCTATATGGCTTTTACGTTTACGACTGACAGTGAAAAAAGTGTTAACGTATCGTAACATGTCCTCTTTGTGTTCTGATACAGAGATCACAACGTGCAAAGCTTTGTCTCAGTTGGGCCAAGGAGCACTGGCTTCCTGAACCTTCTAGCTGGGCAACTTGATCGAATGACCAGAGTAGCGTAAGTAGGATAGGGGATGTAACGGTAGACGTCTTTACCTCAGATCGTTTGGTCAATTGGTTTATCAATGAGGCGAGCACTGAGAAACGCTCCCCTATAAGTCCGACTGATAAATTTGGTGGCTGGGGCCCACAAGCAGAAACTAGACATTTGAATCGATCATCGGTCATTGTGCGAAGCTTAAACTGTTCGCACTCACGATTGACTGCTCCAATGTACGTCACTCAGTCATCATCTGACTTCACGAGCTTCAGGCACTGGTAGCATGTGTAAAAAAGGATGACTGGTTTTGGTATTGATATGTTCGCCGAGCTTGGCATTTAGGTTGCAAACGTTTCATCACCAAGCACTGATGATGTCACCTCGCTTGGTGATGAAACGTTTGCAGCCTAAATGCCAAGCTCGGCGAACATATCAATACCAAAACCATCAACCCGAGCTACGAACACCACCACTGTTCCTAACCATCACAAAGAATGACTGGTCGCCAAAGATTTTTGATAGCGTCTAGGTGATTTCGTCAAAGCTTAAATCCCTCGGATTCTTCGGCAAGATAAAGTTGGTGTACCGTTCATGTTCCGAGGTACCCAGTTAACGGAGCAGCAGCCTCACCTTCCAAGCATCATCAGCGTCTGACAGTTCCACCTTGAAAACATCTTCATACTTTTTAAACGAAGACTCGAACGTAGCACCGACTACAGGGTCAAAGTGAAACTCACTGATAGAGCTGATCAAAGATTCTGATGCAAGTTTGAAGGATTCGTTTGATCCCACTGTTGGTTGCCGGGAACTCAGCTTCTGCACCAGTGTTTCAATCAGTTTTAACTGCGCCTGTTCAGATTGTTCCTGCTGCTGTTGAAGGGGAGTTTGCAGTTGCTCGAACGTTAGTGACATCGTGAGTTCTTCCGTCGCCAAATATTTTAACCCTTGACTCAATACGCTGGTACGTCCATGGTATAGTAAGACGACTGGTAGGGAATCGGGTTCTCCTCGTTGATATAATTAACACGGCAAATCTTGGTCACTAAAATAGGCGGAGGCCCCCGTTAATTGCGCCCAAGACAAACCAAAAGATGGGTGCAAAAAGCAACTTTTTTCTGCTCCGACAACGTGTGCGACAAGGAGAAAATTGCATGGTATTTATAGGGTGCATAGAGACCTACCAACATTCTCGAAGGAGAAAACCGAAGTAGCTAAGTTCATTAAGCTACCAATGAACATAGCGCAATAGAAGCCAGACAGGTAAAAAAAAAATAGTGAAGATAACCTCTTGAGTGTTCACGGCAGTTCCGCCTAATGTGATTGGGTAGGATTGTTTTCTCCAGGAAGGAGGCGGTTTTGGACGGAGAAAATAGTTCGTCCAACAGTCCTACTCCCGAGTAGCAATACACGGCTCTGGGTTCCAAAGGATGCACTTAATACGGAATAGGTGGGAAGAGTGCGTCGTCACTTGGCTGGAACGAACATTAAAAAGAAATCTGCAGTCCAGCGATGTAGAGCGTACGGATCCATCTAGTGTCCCACTTTTTGAAATGAGCGTACGATAGTAGGTAGGAGTCGACAAGCAAGAGGGTCTCGAGCATATATATATGTATATTTGTAAACACTAAACGTTCAGCTATACAGTGTCAAGGCTCGGGTAGTCGACGGCCCCAGTGATAGTCCGCGAACAGAGGTTGATTACTAAATAGAAGTGTAACAAACAAATGAGTACACAAAAACGCGGCGTACATGACGATGAGTCAACAAGACCGTAGATGCAGGCTGGTCCATTACTGCGGCCAACGCCGTATCAAGTTTTCTAACTACCGATGTGGACAGTCGTGAGACCTAACAACCTGTCAAGAGGCACCTATCAGCCATGTTCAGTGGAGCGGTCAAAGTTGTAGGATCACGAACCCACGCCATACTTTGACCACGTTGAGACTTCGTTCAACTACCAAAAGCCACAGTGAACAATGCACCGTAAGGCAGTCGCTTTGCTGGCATATGAGGTACATGACTTGGCCAGTTTGACTGTGTATTTTCAATATATAAGATATAAGCAATGGAACAAAAAGCGTACACACATGCAATATAACATCGTCCCTTATTCGATAATCGAATACCTTTAGGATGCTACAACTGGCGAATAGTTGCGAATGCTTTCACTATTCTCCGCCGACGTCTCATCAGTTACCATACAGGCTGACGAAATCAAGAAACTTAAGCAAGAGAAACGAAAAACGATTCTGTGCACTTTGTAGGTGTACCGAGCAGAGCATAAAGACAATCCAACCTATTAAGAGATTCGACATGATCTACATGCTGTTTTCAGAACTAGTGAAACCAACGTCGTTCGCACATTCGATTTTCACCAGTTAATCTCCTGATAGAGTTACTGTCCAAAAATCATCGGAAACTCCCACATTTTCTTAATTATCAATCATGCAGCCGAATAACAAGGGAAAGATTGAATGCACCTGTTGAACGTGAGATAGCCGACTGCACTCGGAAACCAGAATGCTGACACGATTAGTTTAAAAGAACTGACATACTTTGAAAAAGCTAGTTAAAGGCGGCATTTAGTTCAAACGAGTGGAAAAGGATCGGCGATGCTCACATATTCCAAAGTGGGAACGATATGCGCCGCGAATCGTCTTCTCGGTTGAGATGCGCAACGTCCTCTTCGGAACTCATGAAACATGCACAATTGCACAAGTCCATTCAGACATAAATGGTGCTGTTTCATTTCTTAGTAATCCTGCCCACATTCGATGTCACCATAAAACACCTTAGGGAATGTTGCAGACAGCAACCAGTGAAAGAGCGATTCACTCTAAGCAATCCTGAACAAAACATATGCTCCGTGGGTAAACGCACTGGACGCTCAGAAAAACCCTCTTATGGGCCATGTGATGTAAGCCCACACCCTAAGGACCACCCAGGACCATCCATAATAACCCTACGGCCTGATCACTGAAGTGACCCCGTCTCCTCCTCGAGCACATGTCGTTTGCACGTTTCGCTTGGTCTATAACGTTTAGTGACTGCGAACAATTCGGACGTAATAGAAAGGAGACTAATCCTTCCGTGATTTGCACACGAAGGGCGTGAACCCTTTTTGAGAATGGCGACAGTGTTAGCCAAACCCCAATCATTCGGAATAACTTCAATGATCCAAAGTTTCTGGAGCAGAGCCGTCGGTTGTCTAACCAAGACTTTACTACCATCTACGAAAAGCACAGGAGGCAGTTCTCGTTTCGTTAGTCCGCTGTCTTGTGACGATTCAGAAATCTCATCTCAAGAGAGACTGTTTCCGAGGGCGGAGAAACACCAACAGACCAATGAACACATGCACAGCCCGAAGGTATAGTCATTGACGCGATTGGCCCGTTGAACACTTATTGGAAGTAGAAGTCAAAGGTGATTTTGGCGAACAGTCCGTTCTCGGTTATTCATCATCGGGCCAATTACATAACATTTTATAACATCATGGTTGTCAAGCGCGAAAAAAATCAAGAGCAATTGGTCACATAACTACGTCAAACGGTTGTGAATTGGACGACAATTAGGTGACAAAATTGACCTCCAGAGTTGTCAAGTGGGTAATGGGGGGCCATGGTAACCGTAGGGCCTGAACAAATTTCTTCTGAGCGCACAACTGTGGATTGCGCAACCGAATTCCGATCGCTTCCGCGGTGGCCAGAATACGAAATCTGACTCCTCTAGATTGACGGCTGGGCAGGCGGTAAATGGGCTGCAAAGCCACTTCCGGGGAGATTGGGTGCCCTGTGTCTACAAGATGCGCCAGAATTGCACTCGAAATGAATTTCACCTCGCCCTCAGCTAGTCAAGTGGGGTGGTGCTCACGTATCCTCTGAGAAAGGCGCCTGGTTGTGCGACCGACGTAACTTGCTTCACAGGAGCATGTGAAGGAGTAAGCACAAAATGGAGTCACA
>QNGE01001667.1:89283-111606 GCA_008508345.1 Paragonimus westermani
TCTAGAGGAGTCAGATTTCGTATTCTGGCCACCGCGGAAGCGATCGGAATTCGGTTGCGCAATCCACAGTTGTGCGCTCAGAAGAAATTTGTTCAGGCCCTACGGTTACCATGGCCCCCCATTACCCACTTGACAACTCTGGAGGTCAATTTTGTCACCTAATTGTCGTCCAATTCACAACCGTTTGACGTAGTTATGTGACCAATTGCTCTTGATTTTTTCGCGCTTGACAACCATGATGTTATAAAATGTTATGTAATTGGCCCGATGATGAATAACCGAGAACGGACTGTTCGCCAAAATCACCTTTGACTTCTAATAAACTCATGGGTCTATTTGAATCGTTATTGGAAGTTCTCAGCCCATCGTCCTAAGCGTCGTTGCAGATTATGAATAGGCTCACTATTGATTTTACAGATTGCCCCGCTCACACCTGGCTTCATGCTATCCGTTGCTCGGATGAAGTGGAAAAGCTTCCAAGAGCTCTCATTGGCAGCGACCTAGTTCTTCTCGATAGCAGCTGAATGAGCAGTAGTTCCACGCGAGGCAGTACTGCACTTAAGCATCGCATGCAGTACATGTGGCCGACGTGCTTCAGTGTTGTCCGGTGGGTGGGGTTCTAGACTGGGTGTAAGTGTGTTCTTGTAATTGCAGAGCGCCTGTATCCCTGCTAGTTTGGATATGCCAATTTGTGATTGACGACGAAGTGGCATCCCACCAAAGCCCAAAGCGAACTTGACACGTAACAGTACGTGATCGAAATCCACACAGGTGCTCCAGACTGGCTTACATTCTTGGAAACAGCTGCGCCACTGATAGATGACGGCCATGTGGTCAATCTGTGTCCACGATTGACTCGACGATTGAGGTCGTCAGCTGGCACACTGACGTCAAGAGCGTCGAAAACTAGTACTTGCCAGAAACTGATTGTTAGTACAGAGCTGCAACAAGCGTTTACCGTTGTCTGTTCGGCGAATACTTTAAGGGTTCGGGGCCACCCAAGTAACGCTCGTCAGCATTTGATCTGCCTACCTGGGCGTTCAAATCTTCAGCCAGTAGTACTGCAATGTCCGTGCGCCGCGCAGTGTGTTGAAGGTTAGTGAGCTGATGATAAAAATCACCTAACTGTTTCTGGACTACAGTCTGTGAGAGCACCTGCAAACATGCAGCGTT
The DNA here is from genome assembly GCA_008508345.1 of Paragonimus westermani. Taxonomy (NCBI): domain Eukaryota; kingdom Metazoa; phylum Platyhelminthes; class Trematoda; order Plagiorchiida; family Troglotrematidae; genus Paragonimus; species Paragonimus westermani. The sequence continues at coordinate 90,457 of QNGE01001667.1, forward strand.
TATGATTAATGCCCTTTTATGCTCTAATCGTACCTTCGAGTCTGATAGCGTAAGGACGGTTGTTGACGGGTATCCAGCCAAGCAACGCCTTCTCTGTGTATGCACTTAGGACAGCTCCAACATCGGTTTGGCATTGAGCTGTAATGCTGAAGCTGCGTTTCAGCGAGACAGCAGGTATCGACAGCAAGGGTCTCTGGATTACATGCAAGAGCTGCCTGTTGGCCTATTTGTATGGGTTTTTCGAGTGTGTGGCGAGTCTAATGATGTCTGAGGAGTGTATGCGCGTTTACGTCTGTCGGACAGAGATATTGTAGCAAAACGTCGTTCAATAAAACACGATCTTTTCTGTACAACTCACACCTTTCCACACCATGCGCGCACTCGCGTTTATGAACTGGACTTCGAGTCTACAACGCAGCGGTGGTTTTCATTCAGACTTAATGTGCAATTCTGTCTGGTTCGTTTGTGTGACTGACGCCTTCTGCCGTGGGCTTTTCGCCTATCATTTCTTGTTCGTTGTTGCGATTTTGTTGCGCGATGGCTCGTCCGGTCGCCCGTGTTGTCCGCAGTCCACTCACCGTGGGCTTTGGACACATCTTACAACAGCGTTGAGATATTTCACCGAGTGCTGGAACAATCGGGACTCCGACTTGGCCACCCATCGCAGTATCACCTTGATGTTTAATACATCATTTTAGGTGTGAATTCCGTCGCGAATTAAAAATGAGGTAAGTCTTCGGTGAGTGTTTGAAAACAAGATTTGGGGGTCACCAAATAAGGTTATTTAACAAAGGAGGAGAAAATGGAATAAGGCCTGGTGGAGAATAAAGTAACGCTGGAGTAAAGCAGGCCGCAAACACCTCGGCCAGAGTTATGACGAACAACTTGTGCGCTCATAACTTCAGGAAGCAAACCAACGCTCGCGCGTAGTCTAGCCCAGGAAATCAAAGAATCCCCTGGATGAAGCGTCCCTGACCGCAGCTGAACTATTGGGCATATGTAGATATGACAGGCAAACATCCTTTTGGTTTGAGTCGACAGATTTTGACCGGGGTGGCAAAACTGACGGCAAATAAGCTCCTATTCAATAGGATTCAGCAGAGCAAGCTCCGCTCTGACTATGAACTCAATACAAACCCCTGCCTTAGCTGATAAAATGGGCTTTGTCGCTACCAAAGGTAGAGAAACGGTCGTTAATAAAATGTTCAAGCGCGAACTGGAATGTATGATGGCACCGGAATCATGAAATTGCAGCTGAGAGATGTAGGGCACGTCTGGTTCCAGGCTAAAAGAGGTACCAGCCAGAACAGCTTCTTGACCTATTTGTTGGAGGTGAATGGACATTAAAAATGGTCAGGTTTACCAATTGTCTGGCTTTGAAGAAATGAAAACTGGAAGCGAAAAAGGAAGGAGAAAGTGAGAGGTATATTTATATCTCGCAATATCTATAACTTCCGATAATTCATAATTGCCTGTATATCAGAAGAAGGCTGGTCTGATCAACACAGTTGCGAACTTCTGACCCTGGTAGCGATCGTCTCAGTGATGTTTGCTGATTATAACTAACTCTTTAACCTTTCGATTTTTGGAGTGTCTACTCTATAGGCCGTATACAATCATCCATATTTCATGTGGTTGGCGGAATTTGTTCTCAAAGGAACAGGGTTTTCGTTTTTAGATACTAGTATTAAAGGGAGTCCACTTTTGATAAGGATTATCGAACTGGTACTGCACAGACTTAACTGTGTCACTGATTCAACTGTTGCCATAATCGTAGCTTTCATCGAAGAGCATCGCAAATGGCATACGATAAAGTTGTGTAAAATTAATCCTGGTCAACCTGTATTATGCGGACCCTGGAGAGAGCCGCAGCTAAACATCAACACAAATGAAGCCACTCCATCGTGACCGACCTTAACACTAACAGTGCGTTGAAAGAGTGACTACGGACAATGATGTTACACAGGTGGTCCCAGAATACGACTTCACCAGACGGGCGAAATTAAGTAACTGTTTTGCCCCGCAGTTTACCAAACGAAGTGGGAGATTTTACAGTCCAAGACTAGCAACGTTTAGTGCTTACGCCCAACATCAATGGTGGAGTCTAATAAGTGATAAACTAAGCCATCAAAGCCTCAAAGATCGAATAACATTTGTTAACCTTCGCAACATAATGAGCGTTTTTGACCGCTGGGTAAGGCAGGCGGACATTTCCGCCGACGTTAAAAATATCCAAATGATGTAGAAAACATTAACAAAACTTACATTACGCTAAATGCATGGTGGCACAATCAGGTGGCGTTTACCATGGAATTAGGTAAGACTGAATGCTCAGGTAAATGTGAAGGCTAGGGGTAAACTGAAATCTCTGACTAGTCAACAGAAAAAACAGAGCAAATTTGCATGCACTGAATAACAAAGCAATAAATAACGGATGGAGAGTCAATTGTGATTCATTGGTTATTTAGTCGACATGAAACGGGAGCGTAGCTTGGATTCACATAACGGCTTACTTCATTTTCACTGAACTGTTCCAGAATGCCTTTTCGATTGCCAGAATCTGAACCCTCTGAAGCCGTCGTAAAAGGCTTCGGCTCAGTTTCGGGCTCCAGATGATTACGAGCCGTGTGCGGCAAGCTGCCGAGTGTCGGAAGCTGAGAGCCTTGTTGTACCGAGAAAGAATACCGTCGATCTCGGTTAGCTCGAACTGGAAACCCGCCGGTGAGCGAAGCACTGTGCTGCATGTCTGACATATGAAGAGGAAGGTACAATAGTCAGAGATAGGAACAGTTTGTGAAAGGACTGGATTAGCAACATGTGGATGAGATAGATGAAATGGTCAACAAGCAAGGGGTGCGACATGTGCACATAAAACGAGGGCTAGAAACAGTTGAGTACATTCTCACTATCCACGTTAAAAGATGTGTTACTGTGTGATGTACTACGTCAGAGACTAGTCAAACCAGCATTGCAGTAACAAGCGGAGTAGCCCTGCGATGCCCTTTGGCTGTATCGAATAGTTTCGGGACGGAGGTTATAGGCGACGACTTAGAAAACTATAACCAAGCATCCGAGAACTAGAAAAAACTATCAGTTAATTCCGCCGGCTCTAAGATGTGACACTATGTCAGAATCAGTATAAAAGATGAAAGGGAAGTGGTCATGATACGGCAACGAGTTGTGTGAGAGTTTTCCGAAAGAAACATAAAATGGAATGAAACGGTATATTAGAGTGTCAGATCATACTTTTAACATAATGATGAACGCGTTCGCAACATGTACGATCATGCGTGCACCTCACGAATGCAAGGCAAAATGAAAGCAATCTCGTAAGAACACCTAACCGAACGTTTTTGGCAACCATTGGGCTAGGCTGTAACCCCGATAATCTACTAACTGAAAAAACGTCAACAAGTTTGGTGATCGAATTCCTACTAGATGAATCCCAACGAGGAAACAAGCCCAGTTTTCGAACAGTCGTATAAAACCAGTAACATCAAGGAGCCTGTATGGCTGGGCCCAGTAAAATTTTGATGGTCGACAACTGAGTGCCAAAGTGTGTGGATCAAGGGACAGCTTACACCTGAAGCTGAGCTGTTGTGGCCGCAAAAGAGGTTTGCATCGGGAAACTGTTTATTGCCAGACATCCATTACACGCATGTGAAAGGATAAGATAACGAACACAAACGCCATTTTGCACGGCTGCCGATTGTTCATATCCTTGGCAATAGTGCAGTCATATTCCCTCTGGTGACCAGTCAAGCATAGTGCATATACACGTTTCCAATAGTCGCTTCCGGTCCCTAGTTTTTTGCCGTCGAGACATGTCTTTTGGTTTCTGCGTGTACGAGTCGTGCTCTGCTAACCTCAGACGAAGCTGAAAGTTATACAACATTGTGACATACACACACCAGCCTAGTGAATAACAGGTGGGAGGATTCACGGAGCACAACGGATTTACAGTCAGCTATTCCATAAAACTGTGTAGGTTAATTTAATGTGTTACGCTTTGATGTAGTAGTTGTTATAAAATGATTCAACTTGTATCAACGGCAGCATTGGGTCCTAGTCGTATATGGTCACTGAACACCACAGACAGCTCCCCAACCCCGTGGACCAGGTACTTTAACAAAAACGTTCAGTGAACTTTATAAGCTCCGTTTCCAAAGCTGTGCTCAAGAGATACAAAATCAACAAGTAAAACTGGAACGCTGTTCTGACGAGTGATTCCACTCTTGCGTTAGACTATTGCCGACTAGGCTCTTTAAAAAAGTCCCGTGGACTCCGAAAGTCACTTTATCGAGTTTGTGTTCGAGTAAAAGTCATTAGAATCCATTCGTCCACATTTTGTTGCGTGAACTCAGACGAGAATATAAGCATGACATACATGAGCACTAACCTGGTTTATGGGCACCACGCAATGCATTTTCAATTCTCCGCTCCAGGAATCTTAACGGTTCAATCTGTTCTATGTGATCTGACTGACTGGACGTGTTGATCTGCGTAATATCGTTGTTCGTCGATATTGCACAGGTTCCCTTGGGTCGACTACCCGGATCAACCGAGGAAGAGAACTCGCCAGCGATTAGATCCGAGAGATACTGCTCCAGTGCGCATTGTGTATACTGCGGTCCAGGGAACGCGACAATCTGCATGGGGTGGTAACCTATAACAGAGGTTAACGAGGAACCACTTCACAGAGGTAAGTAAGATGAATAGGAACAATATCAACCTTCCAGAAAAAATGTGTAAGGACGGAGGTGGCCGCGGCAACCACGGGCATGCAGCCATAATAATGTGTGGCACCATCTATGTACATAGTTTTGTTGTACCGCTCACCATAAAAACAGTAATGAGAATAAAATGTTTCACTGCCTACATGAACATTCCATTTACATGTGAAATAATTGTAGTAGGTAGGTTCATCCCGCTAGACCTTCGTTTTTTATACATTATGCAGTTACACCGTCTGCATTCAATAGTTCATATATATATATATATATATATATATATATATATATATATACAGAGGCATACACATTTTATCTATGGATATCGCACACATAATGTACACGATTCTGATAACGAATTAAAACTGTTACATTGACAAGACTGACTGCCAGTTTCGAACCTGGGTTAAGGAGCATACACTGAAGTGCGGACAAACAGCAGATCACACAAACACGACGTTACAGCCAAGCACATAACCAGACTCCATAGTATCCGATACAGAAAATGCAACATCAACCTAATGTTACACGGCCGAAGGCTATGCTTTCCTGAAGTTGTCGATATCCGAAAGTTCAAATCTAAGTCATGCATTCAGAGACAACCGACGGTGGGACAATTGTTATGGTGGTAGTGATAGAAACTGCGAAATTTGATATTTCTTTGCTGTTACATGTGTTTATCCACTCTGAGGATCCGCTGTACATCATCAAAAAGATGTAGTGATGAGTATCCGCACATAAACCGTTATATCAATCTCCTGTCTTTTTTTATTCACGTTCGAAATAAAGGTAGTCCTCAAAAATGTTAAAGCAAGATGTAATGGTAGCACGAAAACGTCGAACATTCTTACACACTGACAATCTATTCTCATTACAGAACTCATCGTGTAACTCGGTTAATGCAACAGCACACTGATACTTCACTTGTAGACCGGATACAGGGAGGTTTATTCACCATATGAGAAAATACTCAAAGCTTCACTCTGTACAGAGAAGATAGTATGATTATCGAAGTGAGATACTGCAGCGCGGATAAATGTTACGCAATGTGTGCAGAATCGACCAAGGGAGTGACTAATACATGTTTAGGAAAAGAGAAATCGCAGGGACGTACAGAATTAGCGAGACGCATCACAACTGTGGCGCCACTGCGCAGACACAGGTCACGAGGTCAACGTAGACCATGCAAAAGTGGTCGCACGTGCGAAAATGAAAGGGGAACGGCTTGTACCGAAAGCTCTATATTCGCGCAATTCGTTCAATCGACACGTCAACATAGACAGCCACTACGTCAGCATCGTTGACGGTGAAACGAAAAACGAACGAAGACAGACCGAGAGGCGGACACAGTGAGCGGCAGAACAATCTCATTCCGACACATTTATTTGTTTGATAACGGATCCTAGTGTGGACTTGAAATGTCAATAAATTGTTCACCACTCAGTGTGCCCCTTTTTCGATTACTTTAAATATATGTGTGTATATGGTCGATTCCGCACGTGTTACCTAAAAAATGTATCCGCACTACGGTATCTCACGTCAGCGACCATGTACTTTTCCAGTGCATATGTATGTGCATGTACATGCATGGTGGATATACCAACGACAGTACATACAGCAAATTTAAGCCCATATTAACCCCCCACAAGAAATTGACCGTCCCTTATTCGTGATGACGACCATTAACTACAGCAATCCAAAGCCGTGTTCTTCAACGAAGCAGCTCATCCAAGCTGTAATTCACAAGCTGCCTAGCAAGTCAGACGGTAGAGACCACCTTGCGTGGTGGAAGGGCTCAAAAGCTAAGTTTATCACCGTTTACCTGCGAGTCTCATGACCTTTTCTGGCCATCGTATGGGCTGTTTGTTTTGCAGTCAATTTACTCGATCAAAAAGAGCCAGAATACAAACATGACTTCGTTGTGGTTATGCTTACAAACGAGGTAAGTTTTAGAGAATCAGTTTTACTTGGAGTGGGTTGGGAGGGAGGGATCAAATTTTCGCGTGGGTTGGGTGTACGCGCTTGGCCATGGAAATCCCCAAATGTGAGCGGACTGTTTTTGAGCACGCAAACCCGGGTGGCGTAATCGGATTGCGACCACATCGGCCATTAATGTGAAACGCCCTTTCAGTGTCTGGTCACAGTCAACCAGGTGGGTCAGGGTGGATGAACTGGTGTTACAGAAGAAGCGGAGCGTCTTCTAAGTAAACAATGAAGCCGAATGCTCGCATATTCTTTCGGAAAACAGCTTGTAGCGACTATAACAAATGATATTTTAATAGTCGCATTCATGTGTACATCTATGATTTCGGTTTTGTACCTACTTCTGTTTTAGTCAAGCTACCCATTTTGTAACATCCGGCCCGGGGCTAAAATCACAACTCGCTCCGTGCCTCGCTAGCTTGACGTGTCTCTGTACTCTCTATTTTCCAGGGTCGGTAATAATATACGAAGTCAACGAGCTGAGACTTGGCTTTTCACTGTCGATCGATTGTCGACAGTGATAACTGACAGGGTTTTATTTTGTTGGATCAGTTCCAACAAGCTCTAACCTTTGTGGTGTCTACAAACAAATCGCTTGTCGGGAAAATTATTGAACCATGTGTTCTGACATTAGTAAGCGGTTGGCGAGAGGAAGTAGGGCTGTTAACAACCCGCTGATTTTGTAAAGTATATGTAGGGAACACAGAGCATTAACTCTATAGATAACATCGAATTCAACAGCTGACATACATAATGAAAGAGTAGTGTGAGTTTAGTGCCATTGCGTTACCAAAAGCATGCACGAATTGCAATGCATATAGACTAACCGGATTCTGAAGATGAGTGTCGTGGCTGGGCACCGTAAAACCGGCTGATGGTCGGCCTTTGTGAAGTAAAACCAGCATCACTCTGAGAGTTGTGCGAGTGGAAGCGCGCCGGATCAGCAGATCCCTGGGCCTTAATAGACCAGCTACTTGAGGTGGACATCCTGCCGGTTTCGCTATCCACCGATGACTCTTGAGAAAATCCATACGCGTTGTGAGATACACAACTCGTAGTCCCCGGCATCGACCGTGAGGCAATCAGGCTTTTTGCCGGTATACGCTCCGAACATGTGGGATTGTAACCAAGCTGAACGAGGCGTGTGTTATGCGGATGACCTGATAACTGCCATGAGGGAAAAGTGGTTACTGGCGAACTAGTTGATGAATCCAAACAGGGATGATTTTTCAAAGGTATGTACGACTGCCTACAGAAGGGCTCCCTGAAGCCTAATGTTGAACCGTCAGAAGCATTCGTAACAGAACAGTTGGATTGAACAAACAAATTGATAGGACGGACCAATACCGAAGGCCGTGAATTTACAGTAAGCGGTTCTTGTTGGACATGCTCACATGTGTTCCTTGGATCCGGGTGAACTGATGGTACCGTCGAGGAAGTGGAATTAGATACGTAAGCCCCGCTGTCTAATCGGTTGGAGGTGGACCTATATGACTGTCGTACAGGATAGGGTGTGGAAGGTCCTTGCTGCCTTGAAACCCCTGGTTTGGGCACTGGTTCCCCATTACCGTTCGTATCCAGAGTCCGCGAAAAACCCAGCTCTTTGTTCTGTGAAGCAGGAGTGGCCAAAATAATTCCAGTAGGTTTGTGATTAAAACTGGTAACACTGCCAAATGAAGATGATTTAACTATCTCCGATGACTTTTTCATACGCCGCAGGTTTTCCGAGGGCCTAACCGGAATATTCGTTGAATAGATCTTGCCATCAGCAGAAGCTGAGGATAAGCAAGATGGCCACGAAGGGGACGACACATTGACAGACTGACGCACGGTGGATGGTGTTGCCGAATTAATGCGGCGATAGTCAGCCGTATCAGTAAACGAATCTTTTATCAGAGCAGTTGGTTCAGAAGGTACGGTCGTTCTGGCGGCCGAAACAGTTGGTCGACGGGTTGGCTACAGAAGGTGAAAACGATAAATAAAGGTATCCTTACGTCTGTGTTATCGATCCCAGGCAATATCGGACGATTTTGTGTCGGTGAGCCGACTGAACATGCGCTGTTCAAGCCAGAAGACAATGTGCCGGAAACCCCTTGATTTGCTGAAGGACTTGAAAAACATGAGACGTATCTTACGTGAATAAATATCTGCCGAATATTTTTTTGTGTATTTTCCAGAGACGTTGCTGAGACCAGGAAGCTTTTCAAACTTCTTCTGCATCATCTTCGAACATATTGGCCGATACAGATGTACATCAGGCTTTCAAATGTTAGGCCTAGTCAAGTGAACTGAAAGGATGAAAGATGAATGTTTACCAAAAAAGAAACCAAACACTGCTATGTATGTTTAGATTGGATCAAACAACGACAGCGAACATTTATCCGGATTATATTCCGTCCAGTGACGCCATGAATGCTACAAACTGTTGGTACTGGTTCGTCAAATTACACTAATACCATTACTACCCTAGTCAACTGAATTCTTTTTATTTGACTTTGTTATTCCTCGGAGACACGTTTCGTACATGCCGACAGCATCTCGCCTTTTCATTTCAATAAGCTCTGTTGAATGAAAGAACGTGTGTGTCAAGCAACGAGCTACGCGGTAGGGATATCGCTTTCGATAGCAGTCAGAAAAAGAATTCCGTCGTGTTACTGCTGTACACTCTCGACGCACGGCACTGTCGCAAAATCTGAAGGGTAATAAAGCACCTGGGTGACGTCAGCCGCCTTATGCGAAAATCCTCTTGGGATACTGGTATGTTAGACCGTAATCACGAGAATCCACCAAACGTTTCTTCATCTTTTGTACGGAACTCATTTCTACCAACTGTCAGATCTTTCTATATATAAAAAATGGTGCTGCTCAAGGCAGGCAACATAACCGGACAAGATGAACCGTCGCTGGAGTCACGCTTGGAAAGTGTGTTGAAATTTTGTGTGATCCTTTTGTAGATAGATTCACAGAGTGCATCACAAGAAAATTGCTGAATATTGGAGAACTGCTAGCATCACACCGGGACCAAGGAGAGGCACAGAAATTTCGACTAACTAAATACGCTTTGGTGAGGGTGAAAGTTTCTGAGAAATTCTTCCTTGAACGATCACGTAACTTCGCGTAACGTTCGTTACCGTCCACAGCTGACGCACTCTTCAATCTTGTCCAATCAAATCTTCCTTCCGGAGGAGAAATGTTCCTGTTTCTTCGACTACAGCAATGTCTCCAAGTGCACCATTGGAGACAGGCTGCTGTGTCTTCTCATTCGGCCATTTTTCATAGTACTGTTGAGTGACTGTTTTTCGAATCGATTAAATGATCAACAATCTTCCCAACTAGTCACAAATTCCGGTGTACTCCTGAAAACAACCATCTCGTCACTCTTCTTTTGCATTTGTGAGCCCCATGGCCATACCAAGATCATGTCGTCTATGGAGTATAACATTTGGAAGCAACCTCCATCCCCGCCCTACAGAATCGACCAGTTAGTTTAACGCACGCTTCCGATTACCTAATACGTCCAGCCTTCAAGAAGTTCAACTTTCTCTTCCTAAAGGAACAAAATACCAACGACTTTTTGATATCCGTCCTTAAATACAGGTTGGAAAAAGTTACCCTTCTAGGCTCCATTGAGCCACAACTTGGCATGATCTCTTCATGTTAAATATGGCTTTGGTAGAGTGAGAAGAACCACCTGTTGTCCGATGTATGAAGTCATTTTCAACCCGTGTATTCTTATCCTGTCTTATGAATGCACGCGTACTCCCTTTTGACTATACTTTTCTCGGGTCACTTTTCAGTCTCCTAACCGAAGACCCTTGGTCTCCTTTTAGGTCAAGTAGGTGCTTTTCTAGTTATAGCGGTACTCCTTGTTACAATCCAATTGCCTTCATATTAACCCAGAACTCTAAAGCATGCGAGTTCGCTCGTCTCAAAATCTTGTCTGGCTCCGTTCTAACTTTTGTAAATGCATATCCAGATCCTCAACTTGACCCCATTTCAAATCCATGTACGCGTGCCTATGCATACGGTTCATCTATTAACCCACGCACAGTACGCATTCTTATTAGTCCAGACAATTTTGAAAGGGGATTGAAAATGAAGAATTACTGATTTTATTAAACGATCATTCTGTTGGATATGTTTTTGTAAATTATTAATAGCCGCCTCGTAAAGTGTATAAAACAATTTCTAGGCTTGACTTTGACATATACAAGTTTAACATGGTAACGCAAACTCCCTCGGTGACGAACTTACAGACCAAAGTGCGTGTTAAATCAATGACGCAGGGGATCAACGTTGATGTAATGTGTTGTTGCCGGGTAAAACGTTTTTACTGGATCGCTCCCATCAACCCGGATTCAAGTTGCAGTCATGTTCAGTGACATGACAAGATTCAACATGACTTATTTGATACTAATTACATTTAGCCATGCCTTTGCCCTCACGTTACCGATATTCCAGTTAACTCAACTTCGTCTAATCAAAGAACAGACTGATAGCAACTCTATCTATTACACCGGGTCTAGTTCACAATACACTTACAACTACGCTTTGCGCTGGAACAGTCAGTGGTCGAGCAACTAAAGCTGCAGGACAACGCCGTCAAGACTGAAGAATGGATGGAACATTTTGAGATATGTTTCACCTGAAAATGCGTCAAAATCCGACATGTAATCTGTTTACTTTCAGGCTGCCGGAAGGCGGGACCTTCATTACCTGAAGAGCAACACAGTATTTCCGACATCCTCATCTAAACCTCCCAGAAGCAGTTGACGAAGGACACACTACGAAATATCTTGTCGACGGATTCCTACGAAGCGGAAGAAACGAACTTCAAGACGTTGATACGTGGTCGAAATTAATTCTGTCAAAATGTCGTTTCGCAACGACGGAAAGAAGTTGAGCGTTTTAACCTGAGTGACAAACTTGAAGAGAACCAAGGGGGACATCAGCACAACAGATGGCAAGTCATTAGTTGGTAATCCATATTACTGTTGCAGTGAGCAGCAGCCGTAACCACAGTACGTTCTGGTCAGGCTCATCGCCGTTGTGAATGCATGAATGAATATAATCACGAAGAGCGAAGCAAGAAGGCTTGTTGCGTTTGCGTGTTGTAAAGGGCCTCGGCATTAGTGGACTGTTTTACATCCGCAAACCCGGACAGTATATTGGAGGTTTGGAATGGTAATACGGCAGAAACAAGAGGCCAACTGATCTTGTCCAGTAATCTGACTTTCCGGACTCATTAAGAATGAACGTGCACCAAGCTCACTAACAGTCACATTACTGATGAGTAGTCGGGGATTTAGCGTATTTTCAAGTTGACCATCACTCACATTTTGATCGCAGCGTTCGCATTTAGATAGACTCTCCAGCCAGCATCTTTCGAAAAGAAGCATTAGACTCGAGTTTCGCTCTCATTAGAGCTCGTCAGTAGTGCATATGTTTGCCACGGCTGGAAAGTCTAGCTGAATGCGAAGGCTACGATCAAATGTGAGTGATGTTCAACTTGAAAACAGTTTCAGTGTCGGACGGACGCTCTGAACCAACTGCACTGACGGAGTTGAAGGGTATCAAACAACTTGCTCGTAACGTTGTGTTATTCCCAACCTGTTTATCAGTGGCATCAAACATTCTCCAAGGCGGAAGTGGTTTCCGCTTCATCAACTTTCTTAGTCAACCGGCTGTGACCTTTATACTGAGGATTACGAATACTCCATCCTGGTGGATAGCGGCAGGCGAAGGATCCACCGGAGTGAGCAAGTAGTATGGAATAAACAGTGCTGGTGTCACTAGTTCGATACGCTGAGTTTCTGTGGTCCAGTGTGCGAATGATTAAGTTAACTATATTAGGACACATTCCAGGCAAAAACAATGGACGAGGGAGATTGTAAGCTGGGTGGTAAGAGATGGAACTGTTTGGGACGAGGTTTCTATCAGTAGTTATATCTGCTGTGCAGAATGTTCACTAAAGGTGGGGGTTGGGGGAGTCTGGGGGTTAAATCTTGTAGGACAGTGGAGATAGATCAACAGTAACACATATCCGCCCGCATATTGATGTATGCAGAAGACTATATTGTGAAAAGGATGATGCAGCACGGAAGTGGAACGTTTGAGTAGTCGGGGTTATATGTACGCAGGAGTGTTGTCAGAATGACCAGACGGAGAAGAGAACGATTAGGACTCTCAACCAAACCCTTCAATTTAACAGCCTGAACTATAAGGCAGATAGCAGGCAACAATGGGTAAGAACCCGTATTGTTTTTACTGAACAAAGACGCCTGTGTTCTTTGGTTCCCTAAGCTAACGGACAAGGAGATTGTGGGTTATCCGACCTCCATTTACTAGACTGTCTAGCATGAGTGATTGTAGTGTGTGATCATCATACCGTCAAATTTACCCCCAAAAGGAGATCGATCAGCACAAGTAAACAAATCCCGTCAAGGTCCAGTCACCTTCTGACCGACTGATTGTCATCAGCAATAATAGACTTACGACTTTTGATCAAACAAAATGCCAATGGCCGTGACATTTGCGAACAGAAGAATGTTGTGGCAATCGTCCTAACGCAGCAGTCTGCTGCCGTATTTGGAAGCCCCTCAGTCGAAGGATGCTAAAGTGTTTAGGTGTCTTTCACAGCGAAACACGACAACGGGTGTCAATTCAGAAGCGAATTTTGCCACGTTCCCTTTTTTACGTTGTGCATGTGAACAATTCGGCCCGTAGTTACCAAGTAAAGAACACGGGTGCGGACGGAGGAAATGTAGCATTAACGAGTAAATTCTACGCTACGATGACATCATTCATTCGGACGAAGAGCGGATCGACAAGTTCCGCAGACGTAAACAAACACAACCTGCGCTAGAGCAGATAATCGATCACATGGGCGCGCACAGGATGACACATGCCGGGAAAATCACATTCCCCAGCAGGTTGGCTATAACCACGTATTCCCAACCTATAACGTTCAAGTGGCTTCATTACGAAGTGCGTGGGCCCGACCTGTGGTTGGTTGGCTTGTTCGTAGGTAGAATTTGTAGAGACCAAATTAGAAGCAATGGCCCAACTGTCTTTTAGCCACCTGGGGACGACAGTGCGCGGAATCATTGTAACTTCTGACAAAACGTCCGTCGAAAAATTTGATATTAACCGCCCGCGAAGCAGTAGCACGAGCTCATCATGGCTTCCAAACCTGTTAGTGCAAGAAGTTGGTGAAAGTTGAATCCTGTGGGGAAATTCATTCACATGCTTTCTATCATATTGAGGAAGTTCGAACAATTGGGTCCATCCTGTTCATGAGCAACCTCTAAACGTTAGTTCGACAAGGTTTACCTGTAAGTTCAGCTAGCCTTGTACAGTAAGATGAGATCAATCCAGTTTGGTTCATAATCTAGCTGCCCGTTCCCTTGGACCTCGTAGGGTAGGATGGAAGAGTACGGGTTATGTTGAGTTCTATTTAGGGTGATGAACTGCCGGAAGGTCATGTTAACAAAAAGTATCACTATCACTGGGGCGGTTCTTGGAGGCCAAAAGCGTCAAAACACAAGTAAAAGTGGGATCACAGCTTCCGTTATGACGTATCACAGTGGATATACTTCGATCTGCTTGGAACATGCACGGTTGCTAACAGGTGCGATTTGTTATTATTGTGACTACATAATTCATGCATTTCTCGTGAGATATTAGGACAAACCCACGAGGTACGGGAACTGACAGAGCACTTCTAAAACTGAGGACAAGTACCAAACCCACAACCTGACTGCCATATCCTACGCTCAAGATTTGGCTACCAAAAAATAGCTGTAGCCTAGCTATTTTAAACTGCATATTTCAGGGTGCGCATCATTTAATTCATGAAATAGCACCGTAAGTTTGATGGTACTATGACTATTGGACACCGGAAGTTCATCCCTATGCGTATAGAACGGCTGGAGAGGTAAGCTGACAGAAATAGACTACCTATGGGATAAGCATTAAGATCGAAACATTCTCCGTACGCTTTCTGATAACCACGGTAGATACCGGGAAGAGATTCCATTGCGCAAACCGCAGCCCACCGAAGGCCGTAAGGGCATCCGAAACAGAAGTGTTCTCAAACGTACATATTACATCAAAACGTATCCAATCTTCGCCAACAAAAGGTCGCCATGAAAGTGCCTTCTTTGCAGGTTTTTCGGTAACTGGATCGCAAAATTAAGGACAATGAATAAATCCGTATACTCATAATAGATTCGTTTCTAAAGTGACCACACAATAAGAAACGGTTTCGTGCGTACGTCAAATTACAGGGGTTCCAATGAGTGCGTAAAATGATACACGGGTAAACAGCAATCTTCAGTCACATTGCTACGACCCCCTGAGCAGAGGAAGGCAAGAACGGACAGGAAGACCGCGAGCAGTACCTCGATCACCAATGAAACGCAACGATATCGCAAACGATACGAATAACCGGAACTCAAGTACTCGGACCCAACTCTCGCAACTTAGAAGTCCCCAACAAGAAACGGAAAAGACGGCCTTC
Organism: Paragonimus westermani; assembly: GCA_008508345.1. Taxonomy (NCBI): domain Eukaryota; kingdom Metazoa; phylum Platyhelminthes; class Trematoda; order Plagiorchiida; family Troglotrematidae; genus Paragonimus; species Paragonimus westermani. Next base: position 105,691 of record QNGE01001667.1, read on the forward strand.
AAACGAGCTTTATTTGTTGCTCAGCCCGAAGGCAAAAAAGTGGCACAAAACGGCTGTATTCATAGGTTTTCGGTGGCCTTGATCCTAGGACGCCGAACGGGCCAATCAGAAGCAAGCGCGTGAACTCGAATCTTCCAGAATGATGGCGGGCATTCGAGTCATCAAAATAGAAGCATCTATTTCCCTTGGGAAATATAGCGAGTTTTTTTGGGAAAAGTGCTTTTCCCAACACACATGTTCGGAAGTAAGTTTACATCTTGAAGATGAACAGGCCGAATTGCAGTCAGCTGCAGGAGATAGAACAGGCGAGACGCCAGACAAGTAATTCTAACGAATCAACCCCACACTGCTTAGGCAACATGCGGACAGATGAGTTCGGCCGACAGATATGTGAGCAAACGACACGCATGCCAGAGTAGATAATGGGCAGCATATAAGCACGCAGAGTAGGGTGCCCGCCAGAGCTATCACAGTTCTGACCTCCACCAACACGCTGGTCCAGAAACGCAGCTGGTCACACATGTGGTCACAACCGCAGTGCGCGAAAGAATCAAGGGTAACTATAGAGTGTAGATATTTCGGGTGTATCTCCGTTGTGACAACAGCCGGTGTTTGAACGATTTGCCAGAGTCGATCAAACCAACAAATCCTGTCTTTCAAACCAACTCAGCGATGGAGATATAGGGAATGAAACAGAAACACGTGTTCCCAAAGTCAAGATGTTCGCGAATCTAGGATATGTGCAGCGTCTCGGAGAGGCATCTCTTCGAGGCATAAGGGTTGCGTATACAAGGCAACAATGAAGACTGCGAAATTCAGTTGCTCAGAGTAGAAGATCTGAATCATTTTCAGGCACTCGACCATCGATATGTGCGTTCGACTGTTCACGTCGGGTGATACCGACAGGTAAGCTACGAAGAGGATGGATTGCGGACATTTTGTAGTAACTGTACGGTGATGACCGGGATATATTCATCATATTGGCGTACGGCTCAACAGACCGTTGTTCGGATGCTACCAAAGATGCGTTGCACGACGCCCTCATTGACCTTCTGAAACAGCATAAATACTCTGACACCATAATCTAAACGGCGATGATAACGCTCGACTTGGTCGTCCTTCTTCAGGAGAGAAACGGCTGAGGGGCATGTTTGATTTTCGAACGCAACGCGTAAGACTACTGCAGCTGTGCCCACCTCACGTTCTCTGCATTTCGAGAAAGGTAATCCAACCCATGAAGGTCGCCCTATTCTTCTGCCATGGACACAACTCGATCACACCACTGAGTTTAGGCTGTCATCTATTTTGGAGCAACCATCTGAACTCGGACCATGCCGTCGTGCGTGCCCATTTTTTGTCACTTCTTCAAAGATCACATTTGTAAATGCAAGATACTAACTTGGATTCGAGCGAGAAGGGTGTAAAGAACGCCCACCAGGTGGTATTGGTGAACAAATCGCCCACTTCGAGTCAAATGAGAACCCAACGAACACCCAGAACAAACCGCAGCAGCTATGAAACATTGTTGCAAAGCGGTGTTCCGAAGGAGCTGTGCAACTGTGACAGAACTGAATTTCTGTCATGTTAGTAAATTCACAAAACAAGCATTGCTCGATTCCACCTGGCTCTGTATATGACGTCCGTCAAGGACTTGAACGCAAGCTGACCAGAAGCATGCGCGAAGACCTTGAGCACCACTTGATCAGGCAATCGGAGATGGGAGAAGCCGTTTCAATTGTAAATAACAGAGCTATTTTCCTTGATCCATGGATGTACTGACTGTCAAGTGAGTGTAAGTGGGACCGTATGTGAAAGCGATGGTTTACTTATCATCAGCCAGTCGCGGCGACCAGATAAATGGGCTGTAAATGTTGATTAACAGTTCAGCCGGCCTCAACCAGATCATGTAGACGACCGAACCTGAATATTTAGTTAATCAGTCCTAGACAGCCGTCCATCAGAGGCAGAGGTGGCCTCGGAGCGTATGTTATTGAGGCGTAACGAGGCTTCTGAACCAGATCTGCCCTCAACTTTTCTTTTTAAAGATGGTGGGAGAGGCTTGGAAAACTGAGGTATCTGATGATTGCTGCTTATCAGAGGTAATTTCCACTTTTAAACAGTGGGTGCGAAGTCGATGTGACAACCACAGAAGCATCAGTCTAGTGTAGGGTGTCTCCTGGCCTTAAATTGTGCCAACTCAGTAATCCTAGAGGAAGTCAGATACGTGAAGAGCGGGCAAGACTCCGGTCCGATCGAGAGTGTAGACCACGTTTTTACACTGCGAAGATATCAGTGAGAACAAAGATGTGAGTTGTCCATGCCAGTCTGCGCCATCTGTGGCGCCATAAAGACATTAGTTTTCAATGAAGGGGAGGGTAAATAACGCGCCTGTGTGCTCTGGTACACAAAGACGTCAACTGACTAGCTGTGTTGGACCATCGCTGTCTCCGCCAACTAGTCCACAAGCGGAACGATCGCGTGAGTAATATGGTCGTTTGTCTGCGCATATTCCGGGATGTTCAGGAGATGCGACCAACTGACCAAACGATCACGCCGCGCACCCTGCGATGGTTGGGCCACAAACTCCGCATGCTGGCTGAGTTTGCCATACCGGGCATTGTAAAACAAGACAAAAAACTGCATGAAATCGTGTGATGGTCAAACCACAGCGTGGTCACGAATCATGAAGCTTTTGACTGTTCCAGTGAGTAAAGTGTGTAGGTGTCGCCTGGCTGGCTGGGTCACTCAAATCGCTGGATAGGAACGCTACCCGAGATGACGGTGTGTCGCAGTCAATGTGCACCTGCAGCCATAACAGCTTCAGTTCTCCCGCTAGTTCTTTTAACAGTTTTTAACATTTTTAACCCGTTCAACGTCACTGTTGAAGTGAGCGACCGCCTGGGTCTCATCTTCTCGTCAGGTCCCAGGTCGTTGCAAACGAATGAAGGGATGCACGCCTCCTTATGATTACTGAAGCTGAAGTGTAGGAGCCCCTTCAACCACCCCATGCGAGCTTCTTTAGAGTGCATGAATGCACGTTATTCTTAGTTCGTAACAACATCTATGGGTCTACTAGAATCAGTCAACTAAAAGACAACTATATGAACTCTTTTGACCTCACTCCTCTGGCTGGAAATTGCGTGTTCCTTGGCACCATCCACCCTTACTCAAGAAACCCACCCCACTTCTGTAAACATTCTCGGCATCACATACACCCGGTGCAGATGTGTAGTTTGCACAGCCTCCCTATCTCATACACGTTGTGGACATCCATAAACTTCACGTTCAATTTGCAGACTACACTAGATGGCGTCCTTTCTTTACGAACATCCTATTTTACCGAACGTCCCAGGGGAGGAGGGTCGGCATCGCTTGCACAGCACTGTCTTTGATGACCTTTCTTATTTCTCACACCACTTAGTATTCTTACGCACACCTGGATGGCTAGGGCGTGGAACATCCAAAGCAAAAAATACATTTTCTTGAAGGTCGCGAAACATTCGTTATTGTTCCGCTCATTCGATTTTTGTCCACCGTTTATTGGGAGTTAAAGACCGATGGAGGCTGATATTCATTTCAGCGTATTTCCGGAATTACTTCTTTGCGATCACCCCCACCACAAACTCAGGGTCCCTTAGGAAAAGCAAAACGCATTACACCCAGTGGGAATATTCTCAGTGTGCTGCGACCGTTAGTCTACACAACACCCTCAACTATCGTGAGGCAATTCCTTCTGTTTTTATTAGTTTCGTTTCAGTTCATTCCTAAGTTGTACGACTTACCGTATATACAATACTCAGCACCCAGGTAACCAGCTGGCTAACCAAGCAACAACCAACACATCATCAAAGTGCGAACTGAGAAACGGCCTTCCACGTGAGGGCTAACTGCGAAACAAGCGGGGTTCTAACGACAAATAAGCAGTTGCGGATAACGAGTGTGGAGCACTTATGGTTGACGGCCGGCCCACCCACAAAGTGTCACAGGACTCTTGACCGTACTACGACATGACGTGTTTTCACCCCGCCACGAAAGGATATTAGGTGACCCAACGAGAAAACGTGGGCTCCCGGAAAACATGCCCTTACAAATATGAACCTACAAACGAATGTTAGTTGCAAACCCTGTTATGCCTTCCCCCCAAACCTCCTTGGTCAGGGTGTCAGCAGCCGACTTTGCTCGTACTTCACATTATGTCACACAAAACCAATTTGTCTCGTCGTCCGATTCGTCAAGTAACCCATTACTGGGTGACACCCTGATCCCGTTTTCACGCACACATCAGAGACTTACCCAACCAACTGCTCGCTACTCGTCATGCTCAGAGTGACGGTGTCGAACACAAAGCACCGTTTTCATGAAGGAGACAGGCTTCTAATCGCGCCCGGAAACCATATAAACCAGCTACCTTTAGCGTTTGCACATTCAGGCAATTAAGTCATCAGGCAGCTCTTGCATGTAATCCAGAGACCCTTGCCGTCGATACCTGCTGTCTTGCTGAAACGCAACTTCAGCATTACAGCTCAATGCTACATCTTCAATCTCCGTCATCCGCTTCATTACACGCGTACAGTGTGCACCTGTCTGGAGACCATGTAGCTCAGGCCACTTGCCAAACCTATGTTGGAGCTGTCATAAGTGCATACACAGAGAAGGCGTTGCTTGGCTGGATACCCGTCAACAACCGTCCTTACGCTATCAGACTCGAAGGTACGATTAGAGCATAAAAGGGCATTAATCATAAACGCTGCATGTTTGCAGGTGCTCTCACAGACTGTAGTCCAGAAACAGTTAGGTGATTTTTATCATCAGCTCACTAACCTTCAACACACTGCGCGGCGCACGGACATTGCAGTACTACTGGCTGAAGATTTGAACGCCCAGGTAGGCAGATCAAATGCTGACGAGCGTTACTTGGGTGGCCCCGAACCCTTAAAGTATTCGCCGAACAGACAACGGTAAACGCTTGTTGCAGCTCTGTACTAACAATCAGTTTCTGGCAAGTACTAGTTTTCGACGCTCTTGACGTCAGTGTGCCAGCTGACGACCTCAATCGTCGAGTCAATCGTGGACACAGATTGACCACATGGCCGTCATCTATCAGTGGCGCAGCTGTTTCCAAGAATGTAAGCCAGTCTGGAGCACCTGTGTGGATTTCGATCACGTACTGTTACGTGTCAAGTTCGCTTTGGGCTTTGGTGGGATGCCACTTCGTCGTCAATCACAAATTGGCATATCCAAACTAGCAGGGATACAGGCGCTCTGCAATTACAAGAACACACTTACACCCAGTCTAGAACCCCACCCACCGGACAACACTGAAGCACGTCGGCCACATGTACTGCATGCGATGCTTAAGTGCAGTACTGCCTCGCGTGGAACTACTGCTCATTCAGCTGCTATCGAGAAGAACTAGGTCGCTGCCAATGAGAGCTCTTGGAAGCTTTTCCACTTCATCCGAGCAACGGATAGCATGAAGCCAGGTGTGAGCGGGGCAATCTGTAAAATCAATAGTGAGCCTATTCATAATCTGCAACGACGCTTAGGACGATGGGCTGAGAACTTCCAATAACGATTCAAATAGACCCATGAGTTTATTAGAAGTCAAAGGTGATTTTGGCGAACAGTCCGTTCTCGGTTATTCATCATCGGGCCAATTACATAACATTTTATAACATCATGGTTGTCAAGCGCGAAAAAATCAAGAGCAATTGGTCACATAACTACGTCAAACGGTTGTGAATTGGACGACAATTAGGTGACAAAATTGACCTCCAGAGTTGTCAAGTGGGTAATGGGGGGCCATGGTAACCGTAGGGCCTGAACAAATTTCTTCTGAGCGCACAACTGTGGATTGCGCAACCGAATTCCGATCGCTTCCGCGGTGGCCAGAATACGAAATCTGACTCCTCTAGA
>QNGE01001667.1:129738-145743 GCA_008508345.1 Paragonimus westermani
GACGCCACATCGGCTGGATTTAGTTCTGAAGGCACATGCCTCCACTGTGAGACGGAAGTAAGGTCCTGGATGAGTCCCACATGACTGGCAACGACAGTTTCGAAACGCGATGAAGCGTTCTGTAAGTATTGCAACACTATCGTTGAATCTGTCCACAATACAACGTTACGTATTGGAGTCCTAAACTCACGAATAAGGAAGTACATCAGTTTGGACGATATAAAGGCTGCCGTGAGCTCCGATCTTGATATCGTAACCGCCTTTTCTGAGGTCGTCTTAGATTTTCCCATCAGAAGGCCGTACCGATTACTATTATCTGAGGCAACTACCCTTAGATAGCCCACTGTCCTGTAACCGACCTCCGACGCATCACAGAACATGTTCAATTGGACAATTTTTGCAGACGAGAGTCCTTGAACAATGCATCTGGGCAATGCCACGCTGTCTATGGATTTGACATCATGCAGCCAACCTTCCCAACGCACCCGATCATGTTCTTTTATATCGGAGTCCAAACCGGTGCATTGTTGACAAAGGTCTTGGAGCAACTTGCAGCGGCCCGACTGCGAGCAGCACGAGTGGTCTTTAAGTGCGGCGTAATGTTATGTTACTTCCATGTTCGGGATGCTGTACCTAACTCTATAATAGCCATTCGGACAAATTCATTAAGAAGCCGATAGTTGTTCCATCGCATGGCCGCTTGCAATGACTCAGAAGAGTCAGTGAGCACTTTGTCCGTTTTGTAGGTTTACCTGAGATGTTGCAATAATGGGGTGAACAGACCCGAGCTTCATGAAATATCTCACGTGCGATTGGCTTTATATAAAGCCTAAGTGGGCCATCCATGCAGTCAGTGTTGTTCACTTCGGAAGTCGAACGAACAACCGTCTGAAGAATGCGAATGGGCGACTAATAGGCGCATCCACCGAAGAAATCACTAACCAAGGCCATTAGTATAATTTGGCCCCACAGCGAGTGGCTACTTCGGGAGTTTGAGATGCAGTGCACCTACGGTTGAAACCGCCGGGGGTGGTCAGCTTCGACTTGTACGTATATAATATACTCTCTCAGCTGACAACATTCGCCAATTAGCTGGTGATGAGGTATCTCAGTGGGCGTGCTCCCCTTCTGCACTTCGAACGACTGGACGTGTTCAAGGTAATCGTAATTTACGTAACATCAATTGGTGGCTGCGAGTAGGTCATGAGGCCACACAGTACCCGGTGTACACCAGTGACGGCACATGAGAGTGCAACTTCTGCAAGTCCATGTGATTGCCATGTACTCATATGCTCTCCGTATTCCAAAAGCACTTCTATCCATAGAGTACGTTGTTGTTAAACATGGCCGAACTTGCTCTAGGCCTCTTCCAAATCCATCGAAGATGGCTTGCTGAATACAATTCTGTCCAAAATCAGTATGTTCCACAGAGAGATCACCTTCGGCGGTACGAATGTATTTCAACTGGACTAAAACATGGTGCATCGAGAGTTGGCCAAGCTGCACGATGCAAACCCTAGGACAGGGAGACGCATTTTCAGGGCTATCGCAGCTTTCATACACTAGTTCAATGAGAAAATTATGGCGACCTTACCGCAGACAGACTTTACTCTCCGTCCTTCCCGCAATGGAAAACAGTCAAAGTGAGAGAAGAATGTTCACATGAGGAAGCCTTGTGGATATTGTGGTGAACCCGTTAATACGAGTGATTACCAGTACAATAAGGACCAGCTATTTTTCCGCGTGAAATGCATGAATAATGCTGATATATCTCACTGCCCTCTCTGCAAAGAGCATCTGCATCTCCCTCGCCAAGTATGTAATGGTTTCAATGATTGTGCTGGTACGGTTGCGTCAACCTCAAGAATTGTGCCACCTCCGACTTTGAAACGTGAAAGGAAACCCTGCACAGCACCAGTAATTATTGATGACCCAAATACCTCAGAAGATGAGTTTCGTGTTTGTCTCCACGCAAGCGGGTCCGGGTGGAAATGATTTCACGGATGTCACTGGCAACGGTAAGTGATGCTACACCTACCATGTCACGTACCGGTTGACTTTAGACCCGCGTGCACGGCAAGAAGAGGACTTCTACCTAAGCAGAAAAGGAGACAGTGAGGCTGCAGAAAATCGGATGGAATCTTCCAGCTAATGATGCATATACGCTAAACATATTCCGACATTTTCACGTCATTTTCACGTCGTGGTCACTTGACTATGGAGTGCACGTAAGCTGACCGTATAACATTGACTTCAGTCCGTCACCCCGAAAGACTTCATGCGGCAGCATGCTTTGCCTCCCGTTTAACCACTTCGTCTTTTGCAAAGCATATGAAGTTTCACCTGCTGGGCGGTTCGTGTAACTTCATGAGCTTACCAATTTCTTTGCTGCCATAATGCCAAACCAGTTCACGCCTGATTACAGTGATCAGTAACCACAACAGATATATCACGCCGACTTACGCGTACGTGATGCTAGAAACTCATCAGCCGCAGTCTTATCTACCTACCCACGGTACCCACAATCTTCGGTGGGTTCTAGTTTCACGTATGATGGTCATTAACACTCGGACTTATTAACTGTGGACAGGTATTTCAGAGAATACCGGAGGCACAGGTTCACGGAAAGCGATTTACATTTTATACTCTGTAAGTTCAAAAATCATTCGTTGCTAACTCCCTCTATCTACCAAATCAAAATTTCAGCTGCCAGACTATCAAATTAATGTGACTCCTCAGCGTCCTTTGTGGAAATCTGTCACACACTAACACGAGAATATTTCCCACAACACAGTAGACATATTTTATACTTTTCAGAATATTCCGCTTACCGCCACTCAGACAACGTTACAAGCTCACATATTTAGTAACAATAATAATGATAATAATAATGTATATTTCTCAAAGCATACGTGAGAAGCACGCTGGGTTTTGTCCGATTACTGGAGAAAATTATAAACGATACAAAACGGATAATTAGACGGAAACAGAAGCGTGAAACCTGCTACCAAAACGGACGTGATCAAAAAGAACATGACTGTAGTTTATGGAACTTTGATGCACGCAACAGCAAAGTAGATGGTTTGCTCGCTCCACAGATTTAGTCCAAAAAATGATATGGTACATAATTCACCTTTTACAAGGTTGTGTGGTAGTCGGTGCTTCAAATAGTACGAAGTCACTCTGAGGAGATCGTTCAAATACATCTTTGGGGTGTCTCGTCATTACGGTATATAATTGGCGTCAAGAAAATGTTAAAATAAGACGGCTTTGGCGAGGACAAACGGAAAACTCCAAAATCCAACAAACGACTGAACAGACTGCAGCGCAGGGTTCTGTCGATTGCTGTCAACACCTGCATTTACTAACTGCGGATGACTTCCAACGCAGTTTCCTATTAATGCAGCTAGGTTTTATGTCGGCAGGAATAGGTAAGCAGTAGCGATGAGCCTGTCATATAATCGGCTCATCATAGTGTGTTACGCAAACCGGTATCATAATAATAGATTATTTTACTCAAGGCATATGTGAGAGGCACTCCCGGATGCGCGCGATCATCATAAATAGGTACAGGCGATGGAGAGCAAAGATAATTGAATGGTGCGGCAAACGTGAGACCTGCTAACAAAAATGGGGTGATGAGGACTAGAAGAATAGCAGTTGACAACAACTTGCCGCATGCGGTAGGATAAAAGACGGTTCATTCGTTTCACAGGTTCAGTCTGAAATATGTTCTGTTATATCAATCTGCCTCTCACAAGGTCATGTTCGAGTCAGTTGTACCGCGCAACCGAAACCAACAAGCGCGCACGGATTAAACTTGAGTTGTGTAATGGAGCGTGCTTCTGTGTTGTCGGTGCCTTTTTAGATTTCGTTTGTGTAAGTCGTGTGCAAGTCTCACTGGGCCTTCGGCACACGCTTGTTTATGATGCTTCCCCTTAGAGGATTTTTGTTGGACCCCCTTTTTCGGAAGAACGCTGTTCCCCGGTGTTTACGCATTGCTCCGAATTCTGTCCACGGACAGTCTGAGCGGAAGCGGCTGGCCTGCATGTTACACAGTTTTTCAGATGGTATGAGATCACATCGACCAATACGTCCCAAAGCATTTGCAAGGCGTTTCGACATTACTTAACCAAATTGGCTGTCGGAGAATGTTGAGATTGGTCGCCTTTGGCGAGGGAGAACGAGAAAGTCCAAAATTCGACAAGCGATTGGGCAGACTCCAGCACAGGCCTTCGTCGGTTGCTGGAGATCTTCAAAAATTTGATAATCTCGTAAATTTTATGGTCAAGTAAGGTTTTTGTGCGTCCACTTGTCGTAGAAGATTTTCTCGCGCAATATATGTTTGTGGGATCGTAGAAAAGAACGCAATCTCACTTATTAAGTGACAAAACGTGGATTGATCACATAGGCCAAAACGACGAATTTGTATGCAAGTTATTTTGTCACGGAGTATGCGGTGTCATATTTTCACATAGGTTAGAAGATGTGACGTTTGTCAAATGGTTGTCGTGGTGTTTCGCGACAACTGGCACTCATCAAGATGAATGGAATGTTAGAAGTGGGTACACTCACATGTGCGTGTTCCAAGTATAACTCCTTTGAGACAATTCTGCTGGATTTCTAATGAGCGCCAATTTTACCTCTTCCATCAAACTGATTAGTTTGTGTAAAATAATGCACATGAATGAAGTGATGTTGATTTCACGACGGCTTCGTGAACATGCCACAGATCAAATGCTTGACGAGGCCGTCAGTGAACGAAAGGGGTAAAATGAACTGTTTCAAGCAAGCTGTTTTGAAATAGAGCGCGATTACGGGGACGGCTATGCATGTTATATGCAGCTGACGTCTAAATGTTTCCCGAATGACACTCAAAAATGTCACCACAGAGTATAGAGTTTGAAGAAAACCGTTGCGTTTGGTAGCATAAGAGAGTCGTCCGAACTCTTTTTAAAATGCTCAATGTTGTTACTGGCTCTGGTTTCATTCGGCAGTTCATTCCAAATATATGAATATTTTACAGTAAAGAAGTTTTCTTCTATTATCTTCCGGGCTAGCAGAGTCGGCAAATTAGAGTTCTCACTCCGTAGACTATGTGGAAGTATTATAAACGGACAGCAAACGCTGTGGTGATGGTGTCCGAATGTCAGGTTCAACTTTATTATTCGCAACCAAAGTGGATCAATACCAAGTTTTTACAACGTTCTCTATGGGTGAGCGACAAAGTATACCATAGTAAGCTTTTGATCATTGATTGTTGGTGGTTTTCTAACCCAAGCCCGTCGGACTTGTGTAGATGGCAGTAAATGAATGTGCAATACCGACGTTCAGGTTGAACACATATTGTAGTTCATCAGTCTCGTGGCCGGCAGGCTTGAGGCCTTTTTGATGCGGTCCATTATCCTTCTAATTTTGCCACCTGAAAACGCACTAGTTCGGGTAAATTAAAGGAGTTCGACTACTGTATTCCTCGATCTCTAGTGGAAGTGACGGTATTCACATTACAACCGCCTAGTTGTAACCGAAATTCGATTACAACACTCCTGAGAAAGGCCACCTGAGGTGGTTGAAACGTAGAGTATTACAACTTGCTCGNTAGTTGTAACCGAAATTCGATTACAACACTCCTGAGAAAGGCCACCTGAGGTGGTTGAAACGTAGAGTATTACAACTTGCTCGTAACGTTGTGTGGTTCTCAATCTGTTCGTCAGTAACAATCGTTTTGCTCTTGAGAGTAATGACATTTTGTACATGATCGAGGCGTTCTGACTTCTCGGGACCAGTGTGGCAAAACAAAAATCAGACATTCAATAAATTCTCCGGCCAGTTTGTTTTGGCCTGATGCGAGGAAGGTGTTCCAAGTTGAGAATGTTAAAAGGGAGAAGATGGTTCTCCAATCAATGAATTTGATTGGATGGTAAAAGGCAACTTGTGGTTTGGTAGCCATATTGTAAACAAACAGACACTTGCTGATAGTCACTTCCTTGTAACTGTTCTAGAGCGGATAACCCTATGTACGAGATAGCCACAGTGAATATGAGATCTAGCGATTGCCTCTCTCTGGTGGGTTTCGGGACATATTGGCCCCATATATATAGTAGTATGCATGAAAGTAGTTTGGCTTGCTTTGCAGGATCTGGGAATTAGGTCAAAGAGGTACTAGGCATGTTGAAGTCACCACCCATTATTTTGTGTTCGCAAGGCCTGATTGATGCGTGATTAGTTATCTCTACAAGGTCAGCCGAGTCATTGCTGATTGCATTGGGCGGCCTGCAGATGCATTCCATGAGTAGCTTGCGGGACCCAACAGATACAATCGATCACAACTAACCTACGGTTTGACCAAGACTAGACGCATCAAGTGTTTCTGCGAAAAATCACTCCTTCATGTGAATAATACATTCAGCATTCTGCCATGTGAAACCATCCCTCCGAAACGCGTGATACCTTGCGACGCTCATCTGCCAGTGTGGTCATCTTTCACTTGAAGGTTTTTAGACATCGCATTCGGGCGATCACGCGGTAAGCGATTAGCAACGAAGAGGATAAGCGTCATGTTTAAGCTTCCCCAAAATTGTGAAGTGCAATGATTCCACTGAACGACCGTTCTCGAAATCATATTTTTAAGACAAACTACTCGAAGGGTTATATATACATGGAACCCATATTATTAGTTCACATGTTAAAATAGCCCCTGGTTCTTAATGTGTAGCGACGATCGTGTGTGTGACAGGATGACGGTGATACTCTCTCGTTTCAATGTATTCTTACAGGTAATTGCTCTATATCCAACGTTAGAATCGCGCTTTACGAAATACTGTATCGAACAAAGGTAACTTCGACCTAACCCTGAGAGAACTCAAGTCTTCCGCCCGGTGGATGTTGTGACCCCACAGTATATCTCCCAAGCGCACTCGACCGCACCCCATCGGAAACAGGCTGCAATCCTTGGTTGTACGTAGGAAAGTTCAGTGCGCATTGCAAAGCCGAACAATGGAACGGGCAAACACACGACTGGCAGCATCCGTTTTGAGTTTTCTTGACGCACAGACAGAGCCCAAGGAACGCTTGCGGACATCACTTACCGCAGAAAACTCGTGCTGTATTGCTCACGATTTCACTCACATGTCACGTGTACAGTGTAAACCCGAAGGAGTAAACCCAGAAGGGGTGTGATCAGACCCGCCTTTTCAGCCGACTAATGCTGGCTGGCCAGATAGCGGGATAGTATGAGTGTAACGCCCTCGATCCTCAGAAACATGAAGTGAATACACCAAAGGTAAGGTATGGGGAGGAAAGGAAAATACCGAAAACATACTGCAGGCTGTTGAGTATTGGGGTACAATTTTGATGTACCCTGGAAAGGAGAGGCGAGAGAGAAAAACTTGCAGTGAATTGGTAAAACACGCAAAACCTCCACCATATATATTGCACTGAATGAAGTTAAGGAAATGGAAGGTGATAAGCCAGACTGGTGCATGGTTCTGCGAGAGGAAGATGATGATTTGTCAAGCCACATTTGTCGCAGGTTATCAAGAAGAGTAAAGGAATATAGTCGATACAATCCGTTCAAGCCCGAAGTGCTTGTTGTGCCCACGCCGACGGTGCATTATGATGACGTTGATGATTTATCAATCCGAATGGGCTACCACATCCTTGGCCGTACCCGAGGCAGTGCTATATTGCCATGTCATCAGGGTCTCTAGCAACCATGATTTTGCGCACCGCAAGCCAAAATTCACGGCGGCGCAACAGTAGCTTGTCGAAAATCCGGAATGACATCCGGTTCATATTCCGCCAGACCGTCCAGTTCAACACTGTCCTCCAAGGGTCTCAGTTCAATCTTACGTTCCAGACAGCCTAACTTGATAACACTGAGGTACATCCGATTTTGACCACCAGAACCTCGCCTATCTGCTCTAATCTGCTTGTGCAGAACTGTCCTGAAACCCAGTTGTTACCCATCCAATGGACGCGCAGTGGCCAACAAATCTAGCTGGGCATTTGTATGTATTCATTCTGACCATATTGGCTCGCTAGGGCAACCGAATATTTGGACCCATTTCCGACTACCGAACACCCGAGGTGTATCATTGATATGACCAACAGAGAAGGCCCAGATGATGTACATTCTTCTGGCTCAATGTTTACATCTCACCGAAGCCCGAGAGCACTGATGAGCAGTGAACAAGCAGCCTGGTTTTGACCTTCAGACCGTGGTCTTTCTAAACACTCCCCCTAAGACATCTGAAAGCCAGGCTAGCCTTCGCCTGAAGAGCTCGCTTGTCACGGAACGCGGACATGTTTGCCGGCAGATTGCTACCCAAGTAACACGAGTCGGCGCAGCTACTAATAACTTTTTCATCGCTACAGTAAGTTGAATTGAGGAAACGTCTTACCTTTGTAGAAACCGGAGGCAAATTTGAATGCCGCTGCTGCGAAGACCGAGCATAGTCGCGGAGAGGTCTTTTTTTACTTGTTGATTTGTACCCCTACGCAAACCGTGATCACTTTCGGGCTTCGCTGCCTAAGATATCCGAAACATTCTCTACAGGTCCAGTTGGAACTGACATATCAGCAAGTGTCCAGCTATCAGTGGCGCCGGCCCTTTTCAACTTGCCACAGTCTGACCTTATATATATATTGTGGCATCCATCAGCTTTCTGTGGTTCTAGCCTAGGGGTGTGTTTGTTGATCCGGATGTGTAGCTGCAGTAGTCTGCAGAAACAGTAGTTGCAGTCAAAGTGGAAAACTTTAGAAAGCACCGCTCGACTTCATACCGGGAAGGCACTAGAAAGGGTCAGCAGCCTAGCCACAACGTTGTGCTGAACCTTGTGATAAGCAGTACGTAACAGATTGTCGGAACCAGGGTTTCCCGCTCTGTGCTTTTGAAACTCATGTAAAGGACTTCTCATTCCTGTCCGCCTTGATGCATTTGATGAATTCCAGTGGTTCATCAGATACTGAGTTGATCAATTTTAGCAGTGTTCCGGTTGATAGAAAAAAATTCACGAAGCGCTTCGAGAAGTTAGTTAAGGTGACGGAGTACCGTCATAAAATGTCTTAACTTCGGCTTTAACCTCACGGAGTATCTGGTGTGGCGGTTGAAGTTTATATAATACTGCCACCTTCCGTGGCCCACCTAGAGGTTCTCAGGGTATCGGGACAACATTATGATCAGCCTTTTCATTTTGCCTTAACTCGGGTGGATGGGCTATTCATGGAAGCTCAGAATATTTGAGACGCTGCTGCTGACACCTTGCGGCTCTCCGTTCAAAGCAAAAGTTGCTACACACCGCAAGCACCCTTTGAAGCATTATCTCCTAAATTGAAATTTTTGCTGGTTTCAAAGGATGACCAGATAAGCCCAACATTCCGCTAGCCAACTCAGTTTGTTTTTAATGTGTGACAGTGACGCAAGGCGGGCTTGGATAGACTGAATATTACTAAACAGTGGCACTTCTTGAAGTCCCCTCATGCACCCTAGACGAACCATATTGTGATTGACTGATTATATGCTTAGGAGAAAAGTTTCCACTTTTCCTAACAGAGCGCACAAATTTGTATAAATCACTGCATGGCAAATGTTTTAGCTGACCGTATGCTGATGGCAAAATTGGTGAGTGTCTCGTGTAAGACATTCAGACATCCAGCCCACTGTAGATTGTAGTATTGTATTGCCGGAGTGATTGGTATGATAACTGCAAAGGCAGAGAGACGGTCACGCCTAAGCCTGAGGTACCCTGCAGTACACAGTTTCAGGGTCGAGAACCTGACTGTATTGGGCTAGTAGGTTTTGGCAGCATGTCGTTACCTCGTTGGAAGGATTTTGCCACCCTCACGTGGAGATAGGCAGAGCGCAGTGCTATTTCTGAAGTGAGGGCAGAGTAAAGTGTTAAGCAACGGTTGGCGGCGTTGAAGGTGAAACTGGCTGAAAGGCCTGTTGAACCGCCCTCTGGTCCTAAATTAGTGAACGGTTCGGAAGATCTTGACGGTCAGGCAGAGAAAATTGAGTTTGACCGTCCCGGCAGAAAAGCGTTGATATAAAGATAGCAGCAAGGTCTTCCATACGAACACAAGACAACAAAACTAATCACTGACACCTGAGAAACTCCTGCACAACTCAAAGAAAGAAACGAAAGGTCTGGTGTGGTTTTACCTATGGACGTTCGACTGCCATGAGGAGTGAAGTCCAAAGAATAACATTCCTGTGGAGGTCACAAACCACAAGATTGTTCTGAGGAGACATGCAGAACCCGGTCAAAAGCTAGGGAGCAACCAACCAAGGCAGCCAGCGATTTGTGACTAGCACCTTTGGGATTATCTGAGCAGTTCATGAAGATTAGATCATTAGTTATGCATGACCGGTTAGGTTAGGAACCAGCCATAGAAGCGAGAAAACATATCATTTGATAAGTGAAGCGTATGGGTGACACGTGGTAAACGATCGATTATTTGGCATGGAGTGCTGGTGAGGCTGACGTACCGATAGTGAACCGCGTTATGACAGTCACACGTTCGTAAGAATAATGTGGCCGCAACCTCCTTCGGTTCATCCCAGATTACCAGCTCGCGGGATATGCTTGAACAGTTTATAATTGAGTCAAGTCAGAATGAGAACACCTTTTGAAAACCACCAGGTGAACCTGTGTGGGCCCAATGTACTAGTCGAATTAACATTAAATAACCTTCACCATTCAGCACAGGAAGCCGACGATACAGAGTGGTGACTCCTGAACCGTATGCTAGTGATCCAAGTTCATACCGATTTACACAAAATTAGCTGACCCGAGAAGTGCAGTTCTCAGTGTCCAATGGCAGATAAGATAATTTACCCTCTAAAGGGCTGATTAGATGGCTTCGTGAAACTGGATTTAGTGCAGCGATGATTGGATCAACGTACAAGGGAGTAAAATCCCTCGTCTCAAGTGTGAAACATCTTCAGAGATCCAACCAAGAATGTGCTCGCACAAAAAGATCTTCAACTAGGTACCGCTCACTGATTAGGGACGATGAAACGGAACCGGGCCAACTCAAACAAAGGCCACTGGTTGTGTCCGGGCGAAACTACCATTTGCGCTGTTGGAAAATTCCATTTTTCCTCCATAACCGCCACCTTTCTCCAGAAAACGATTCCATCCAATCAGAATAACTGGAAATAACGTGAGCAGTCGAGAGGTAACGTTCACTATTTTTGCACGTTCAGCTCCTAGCCCGCCATGCCCACTGGTGGCTTGGTGACTTTAACTACTTTTTGATGTCTGTCCTTTGGTCTTCTCATTTGCCAATATTTTTCAAGACACAATGCGCCCTATAAACACCTTGCGATGTTCTCCTTGTCACATAGGTTGTTGGAGCGGAATGGTTATTTTCTGAGTCCGCATTTATTTTGCCTTGGGCTCAACCAACAGAGGCCGCCGTGTTATTTTCGGGACCAAGATTTCCAGTGTTAGTTATATCAAGGAGGAAAATCCGATATCAGTCAATCGCACTATTACACCGTGGACGGACCAAACTATTGATCCGAGGGTTCACAGCACACGATTCGAGGAATTACGAGACTTATGAGTTACTCAAATAAGAATATAAAAGGAGGGTGTCTAATTGTGTCAGTTAGAGAACTAGAGGGTTCGGACCAAATAAGGTTAAGAGAAAAATAACAGTAGGTGGTGTACAAGTAAAGGTGAGTGACGCGATTTATTTAGGGGAGACAGCAAGGCGTAGGGCCAGCTTTCAGTACCAAGCAAAGTTTGGCGATTTCGGTGTAATGGAACATACGTCATTAAAATCAACAGTGGCTGAACACTTGGTAATGGTTTGTCAAGGTATCAGTTCAGGTAGAGGGTGTTGAAACCCATCGATTAATACAGTTCACATAACTTGTGACAGGTATCAGTGGTGTCCGTCTGCATTTACTTGTACCGTACAGTAACATTTGGCGGTGTTAAGTGCTTCGCATCAGTCCAATGCAGGTAATCTCTTCGACAGAGTGACGTGTGATTGTGAAGATGTTAGTTAGCACGGCATGTCCATAGAATGAGCACGTATTCAGTCCCGGAGCTACTATCACTAAAATTCGGTTACGACTGACAAGTGTGGAAACATGGCTTTAATCCGAGGGGAAAATAAATGAAGTGCGGAGAGACGGGAAGGTTTCGCATTGAAAACGGACACAGGGAACTACCAATCAGATTTATTTTTATTTCCAGACCTCCTGAAAAAAGCCTGTTAAAAATAAACATCAAAAGTGCACGTTTACAAAAAGCATGTTGTGTGTTATACGGCATTTTTGCCTGATAAATGATGTAACTTTATCAGCCACTTATAATCTGGTGCAACAACTCATGCTGTATGTATAATCGCAAAACACCCATCAACTTCCAAATCACCACATGACCTAGGTCACCAACGTTAATTTCTTCTACCCTGCGGTGAATGTAATCATCTTTACTTGTTTGTAAGACGAACCACGAAAGAAACTTATACACTCCTTGTGTCCGGCCGTCATTTCGCATGCGCATCAGCAGTTTTTATGTGTGGAAGCAGCCTTTTTAGACGTTTTGAGCCGATCTCCACACTGAGACCCGGAACACGCGAGCCATGTGGCGGTGTTGTGGGCGACTGACAGTGACTAGGGTGGCCCCTTCGTTACGTGGTATATCTGCCAGCGCCCCTGCTATGTTGGACGTCCACTCTGCCAGACTAAGTCCACACAATATGAGCACTTCGCGTGAATCAGGCGCTACACGCCTGGCATCCTCAAGTGTAACCACCAATAACAAGCAGTCGTCAACGCGAAAATACCCGTTTACAATCTCACTGGCTAGTTTAATAAGTCAGTGCTCATTAACGATTGCAATCTTCCTGAGCGCATATGATGCGCAGAAGGGCGAGAAAGTAGCCCCTCTAGGATGAGCCACAATCTCGTTGGTGCCCGGTGGGTTGGACATTTGCTCATCGCTCCATCGATTAATACTTGCTACCCACCTGTCCGTGACTTCGTCTGCAAAACGTATCCTCTCTGTCTGAGGACAAGGCTAGTGAACCCTTTCCGAACCATAAAATCACACTCGCTAGGTCGTTTGTCAGGAGGAGTACCTGTACTTTGTCTTGTTGTTGAACAAAATTAGCAATTTCCCAGGCCAATTAGGATACAACTCCGCGTGGTGGGGTAGGTATCATCGGCGAGAAGTCGTCTCTATACTAGAGCAAACGCTCATTGCGTGACATTTAATCACATATTAGTGTCATATTAATGTGCAAGTCCGGTGTCATGGGAAAGTCTCGTAATTAGCTTCGAGGTAGACACCTGCGTTGATCGTTTGACGGTCGCTGTGCTTTATAGGAAGTCAGTTTGCAGGTTCCCAGTTTTTTGCAATTCCTACTTGTTGTTCCCTCCACTTTTGTTGATAATCCCTCCAGTAGTGATTATTAGCCTCTCTTGCAAGGGGCTGACATGACCGTTAAATATATGCTTGCAATGAATAATTTTACTGAAAAACGTCAACCTTGGTGTAGTGCGAATTTCTGATATCGTTCACTTGTGGAAACGTGTATTTGCATTGTTTTTCTTCCTCACTTCCCAATGCTAAACCTCTCTGTTTGCGCATGCCGGTTTTGTCTGCACCTGATCGCTTCGTTTTTGCGCGACTGTTGCATTCAGTCATATTTGCGTGAGCCGCTGGTCTCGGGGTTTGTATATATGGTGGATGCAATGTCGAGGATTGTTGGTATTTGGTCCTTACTAATTTATAATGAATTTCTTGTATTTTAGCGCTTTATTATTATGAAACTCGCCAATGCGAACGTCTTCCTTTCAGGCTTCGCGTCGGTTGCTCGGCGGGTTAAGATTTTGAGGACGCTTGCAGAAATACAGTCAGGGCAATTCGGAACCTACCGATCAACAGACGTTGCGAGTAGACTAGGCGCTGGTTGAACAATCACTGGACGTCCTGGATCAATACTTGGTGAATTCAGAACTCCCTGATCCATTCACTGGTTATCAGGAGGACATACTTTGTCAGACCGCCATGGCAAGCCAGTCAGCGAATATCCGCGAGCGTAACAGTTCACTCCACAATACGCATAACCCAGCTGACCGCCACAGGGGTTAGCCAACCCATCAGAAAATCCGCAGTAGACGATCCCCATGTCGAACATGCGCTGGACGGATCGTTCTGGCTCAGCACTCTTTAAGCAGTGACAGTGGCACGTGGCTTTGCAAGGTCCAGCTCAAGATGATTTTCACAGCGTGTAGCTGACGTCCGCCTCTGCTCGCTGATCTGCTACCAAACGTACCACTGGCACAACACAAGCTATTTGTAAGCCAAATTAATTTCCCCTCAAAAATATGATGGGAAGACCGGCCAAGTGAGGCCAACGCTGAACGTCCTTCTTAGGTATGACTTCCGTTCGCTCAACCGAAAAACCCTTGACAGTAAAAGCTTTGTCGACCATGATATCAATCCCAACATCCGAAGGCTCGACGTTTAAACTCAGCGCTTGATATTTAATTGTGTCCAGTTGATTCAAGATACGGATGCTGGATGTTTGCTGGTATGCTGGCAGACATGATTGATCAGCTAGAGACTCATTCACGCGCGTGGCATCGGAAAGTTAAATAGAAGTGCATATGATTCAACTGCCCCGACAGCCCCAGTTAACCTGACGGGTACAAAGCCAGGGCGAAAACATCCATCACTCGCAGGAGGCTCCACCTCCTCTGAGCGACAGAAAACGCTGCCGGTTGCTTGCCCTCGATCCGCTCTGGTTTCGGCGACTCAAGCTCAACCTTTCATTCATGTATGATTTGGTCTACGGCAATAAATTCACCATCAGCTTCCTGACTAGCTTACAACACAGGCTGAAGTATAACCTCTGAAATAAGGACTTCACCCTGACATCTTTTAAATCCCGGAAAAAACTGCGTTCAAATTTTTTCCCAGTAAAATATAACTTGATTTGGGTCACACTCCCGTATGCAATTAGGTCCAGTAAGAATATACACCAATTCAAACGAGACTTAGAAACTTTCTTAACAATGACGAACGTCATGTCCATTTTCAAGCTCTACTTGTCTGAGGACGTTATCTTTGAAAACGGACCTAATAACATCTGACGAAAAACCCCTGTTTTGCGTGATGTTAAGTCACACACCTCTCGAACCGATCAAAACTACCGCCTTCAGGATAGATCTTGTAGTTTCAGACTTGCCAGCGAACACGATAACATGTCTTTAGTCAACACGTATAGGTGTGAATATACATACCGGTTAGTAACAACCCAATCATCCTGGTACACCCTTACCCCATAATTACTGGTAACTTGTGTGTCTGAGTTGTAAACCACCATGCAAAAGCTGGACATGCTAAAATCGTTCAGGAAAACTCAACCTATCCGTCTCATGACCGCATAATAACCTCGAGTCGCAACTCTTCCTTTTTCTCCCCTGATAGACCACCCAGAAACCCCTCGGTATTGGCAAACATCCTTCTCATTCTATATACCGTCTGTACACAGATAATTGACATCTAAATTCGGCAATACTCTTACACTAGGAATAGCTTATAATGGATCTCCTTTTGCGTTATTCAATAGCAGGTGTTCGCATGTGGTATATATTATCAACCAACACAATGCTATTAACGTCACATTGAAGGTTATGCTAGAATATCACTTGTTCCACTGTTCGTCATAGCTCACATAGTTAGTTTCACGTTATCCCATTTATCGCATAATTCCTCTCTCCATTCTTGGTTTCACTGATATATCCCGCGCGAGAAAACATCCAACCCCGCCTGGACACTTAAAATTCCGCAATGGTTGAGCATATCGCAAGCTCCTCGAAATTCTTACGAATTTGAGCGAAGAATTACGTCCGGTCGAGAGGTCCATGCGTTCCCCGCGAAAGTATATGCGTCCCCACCTAGCCCACATCATGAGAAAACATTCTGAACATTTTCTCGGGACTATCTACATGGAATAATGATCAAATTCTTCGCC
>QNGE01001668.1:2138-70316 GCA_008508345.1 Paragonimus westermani
AACAAATTGACAACCAGGCACCGATCAACAATGGTGGACCATAAAACCGGTTGAGCTCACCCAAACAAATGATCATTGGTTTGGTCAGAGCAAAACGACTGTTCATGCATCGAGAAATGACGGGAATGATAAGTTACTCAAGAAAAAATATGGAAGAAAATTGTCTAATTTCGGTACTTGGAAGTTTACAAGGCTCTGAAAATAGGGAAACGGTCAAAGTAGGTTGTGTAACAACAAGGATGAGTAATGTATCTCATTTGGGGAAGAGAGTAAAGCGTAGGGTCACCTTTCAACATCAAGCAAACCTCAGCAATCTCAAAATAGCGCAACAAACCTTGACAAAATCAACACTTCCTACTATTAAATCCCATTGCGAACGTTGGGAGAGTAGCAAAAACAGGATGTGAAAAAGGCTCGCAGGTAAGCTGTGGGAGGATACCTAACGTGGATCACCAGGAACTGCTGAGCCAACAGAAGTGATGGGTGTGAACCTTGGAATGACCAATCACTTCTGTCAGGCGCAACGTCACTGAATACCATCGTGTGAAATTAAGTTGTCATGCTCAACTGTGTTGCATGTAGGCGACGGAAGGTAAAGTTATTGGGTAACCACCACTGTCAGCATTTTACTGTCAAAGACACCTGAGTCGAATTTTGTACACAGACTTCAGCACACTCAAACATAGCTAGTGGCGACGTGACTATGGAACGCGTCTGGGATGAAATCTGATCGAAAACATGAAAGCCTTGCACTGCGTTAAAGTGCCTGCGTTGAGTGTTTGATTACTTTTATGCGTTTACAAAAGGCCGGCAACCACGTTACCTTTTCTCATTTATCCCCTTCTCATTTATTCTTCCTTACCTTACATTGGACTTCTTCGTGGTAATGATTTTGAGCCTTTGTTGCAGAGCCTGGCACAACCACTCGATGGAAGTTATCCGTAGGTAGTAAAATCTGCTGTTAGACGACAAAGAAGTGAGATATCCATGGGTATCACGTAATATTTCGGTAGTATCGTCCAGGAATTTAAAAATCGTCGACTTCTATGACAGAAGAGATCACGAGACTTAAAATGTTTCGTCTCGACCGACCGTTAATCGATTTGCCCTTGTAGTAGTCTAATCAGTCAAATGATAAGAAATAATCAAAATATGGTAACATAGAAAGAAGCTGTGGGGGCAACGGTTGTGTACAAAAGGTGTACGTGTAAGCAAAAGGAGGATGTATCAAAAAATGGAATGACTCACTGACAAGTCAAAATTCATGGAGTTGGATAGATCACCGCCCGAGAGAAAGAAAGCGCCAAGCGGTGGGTTCGGACGACGACCGATAGATAATTTCACACACGACGTGGAATGGCAATGTTCGGCGTCGATGGGTCAATAAACACGCGGAGCTAGAGAAAGTTTCGCCGTGTGATTAATAAACCAGCTCAAATATCCACGCAAAAGAAGAAGACAGAGACGGCGCGCAGTAACCAAGACGACCAAATTCAAAAAAGGGTGATGATGCTTTCAAACAAGTGCACAGGTGAAGTTGCCGAAACGGTATGTACAAAAATATGCAAAAATGAGTCGATCAATATAAGTATGAACTATAGACACTACACCCTTCGTCTGGCGCCGGGACCGAGATTATCAGTGGTTGGTGTTGTGACGGTGTAAATGCGAACGATGAACTAGTGTTTCATGTTCAATGAATGTTGTAATATATAATACGATGGGTTTGAGTTGGTACATATTCCGTCGGTCTACTGCAGATGGAGTCGATTTCATGCTACATCTCATTTCAAACGAGTGAGTATTTACAGGGCTTCACAGATGTCGTCGAACGAGTTTGGAAGTTGGTTAGAGAGATAAATGAGAAATTGAGGTGTTTTTTACGTGTTTGCTTCAAACAAAATATCAGGCTGCGGACGTTTGAAGGGTGATAACTTGAGTGAGATTGCTGTCGGGTTTACGTTACAGCGAACCGTGGATTACGACGTGTTCAATGAGGTGAGTTCACATACTTCCCATTATACAACCTTCGTGATACATGCTGCCAATCGGGCTTCAACGTCGTTAGGTGAAAAATCAGAACGGTTGCTAGATCCTTCACATTGGAACGACAGCGACATAACTGCCTCCCTGTACGATGCGCATCCAAAAATTCGTCGGCTTGCTGCAAATGGAGTGAACGACTCGAGGCGACTGTTCGAGTACAACACTCCATTCACTGGGTTGAAGCAGTATGTTGCGAATGTCTATGGTGAGTATATAGCGACCATGGATATTTGCAACATCCGCCATCGACTGAAACCTCCAACAATAAGTTAGTGTGCTTGCGTACGTTAATTTTGCAGAAAATCTACCCCAAATTCTGAATCACAAAGAAAAACGGCCCATTGCATATAATCAAAGACGGCAGAAATATTTGCCCGCACATATGTTTCACACAAAAGCAGCAAGTACCGTTGTTCAGACATTATCTCGCTGTGGTAATTGTCGAGGCCATGCGTGGAACCAACCGCCACAAGTAGGTCCTCTCTCAGTTAACATTTTCCGCTGTAGTCTGAAGCTATGTCAGTTTGTGATTACAGACGGGATGTGTTATAGACGACCCGTTATGTATGCCAATGTTTGAAATGATAAATACGCTTCTCTGCGTCATTTGTTCGAAACATTCCTTGAGGTGATCGGAGAACCACATGTGTCATAAAGTTCGTGATGGATGAAATGACTGCCCAAATGCGAGCAGCACGAGTTGTCTTTAGGCAAGATATAATGTTTTGCTACTTCCGTGTTCGGGATGCTGTAAGGAAATGTAATTTAGCGTAAGCAACCTCATGATCACCATTCAGACGAATTCACATAGAAGTTTATATTTGTCTCATCGCATGGCTACTTGGGATAACTTGGAAGAGTGATCAAACACTTTCGTCCATTTATTTTGACGGTTCAACCGAGATGTTGGAATGATCAGACGAACAGACCCGAGCCTCATGAAGTACTTTATGTGCAACTGGCTTTATGTAAAGCCTTAGGTGGCCATCTGTGCAAATTCAAATATTGTTCACTTTAGAAATCGGATAAACAATCGTCTGGAGAATGCAAATGTGCCAGTGAAGGAACGCACACATGCAAGAGATCATTTGGTCAGGGCCGTCAGTAAAATTTGGTCCCACAGCGAGTTTCTAATGAGGATGTTTGAGACGCAGTGCATCTATGGTTGTAATCGCCATAATGTAGTTGACGTCGTCGACGTGCATGTAAAGAATGTACTCCGTTCCAGGCCGCTTGCTGAATACAATCTGCCCAGAATCAACATGTTCCACAAAGAAGTCGCCGTTGGCGATACTAATGTACTCCGACGGGATTACAGAATGCTGCATTAGGGGTTGGCCAAACTGCAGGCTGCAAACCCCAGTGCAGAAAGCCGCATTTTCGAGACTATCACAGCTTTCATGCTTCAGTCCATTGAGAAAGTTAAGACGGTCTCACCACAGAAAGACTTTCCTCTTCCTACATTGAAACATAAAAACAGACCCTATGTAGCACCATCAATTAATGATGACCCGGACACCCCTGAATATGAGTTTCGCGTTGTTCCCACACGTAAGCCAGTCCGAGCGAAAGTTTTGGCAAGTGATTTTACTGGCAACGGTAAGTGATGCCCCACCTAACATGTTGCGTGACGCTTACCTTTAGACCCGCGCGCACAACAAAAAGAGGGCTTCTGCAGACGCAGAACCGAAAGCAAGGAGGTTTTGTTTATTCGGATGGAATATTGGAGATAAAGATGCACACATAATAAATGCATTCCGACAATTCCATTTCATTTTCACTACAAGTCCACCAACCATATGTTGTGGCGTTGTGACCATAGAGTGCACATAGGCTTATCGTCGAGTATAAACTTCAGTGCGTCCAACCACAGGTCGTGGTGATAATCACAAAATGTCGGTTGTCCGCACCTACTTCAAGAATTATCAAACGCACAAGTTAACGAAAAGTGGTTTGCAACTTACGCTGTGCATGTTGACTAGTCATCCGTTGACAACCCCTTTTATCTACCAAGTCAAAAATTTGGCCACCTTGTCAACCTATTTAGCCATTAAATTAGTGCGACGTCTCAGGGTCCTTAGTAAAAATCTTTTATAAATTAAAACAAAAATATCTCCCTCAGCAAAATTGGGATATTCCATACTTTCTGGAATATTTCGTTTACTGCCAGTCCTAGGGTATTACAAACTCGCATATTAACGGTCTGCCGACGTACGCATTTAATACCTGCGGATAATTTCTAGCTAACCACCCAAGTACGTGCGTGATAATTCATTTCTCCTGTGAATGTTAATCCTGATGCATTGCTAAGCCTTGATATCGTTTAGTTGTGGAAGTTTTTCCCGGGTGATTCTTGTTCTTTACTTTCCATTGCGGGACCTTTGTTTATATCTGCCCTCGATTCACTTTATGCTTGATCACTCCGCCGTTACACGACTGTCGCATTTGATCATATTTATGTGAGCGGTTAATCCTGAAACTTTTATATATGGTAGATCCAGTACCAAGATTTGTCATTATCTCCCTCTATTTAGTTTCATGATTTTCACATAAAATAGCTTCTTATTAGTAAGAAACTCACCAATACGACGGTCTACCCTTCTGGATCCAAATCGGTCACTCGACAGGCTTACAATTTATAGACGCGCGTTGCTTACAGACGCAACTATCTTGGATCCAGCCTATCAATAAACGTTGCGAGTAAACTAAGCGTGTCTCAAACGACCAATAAACGTCTGGGATCAACACATTGCTTGCGTTTAAGTTAAACCAAATAGTCGGCTGTGTTTCGAACTGTATTCTCAAAGCCTGCACCAAGCCCAGCTTATTCATTCCGCTTTCCGGAAACCTTACGAGGTTCTAATCGCAGACGAACCCATTTAACAGGGTGAACTTAAGCAGCTTCGTGTCATAATTAGTGTCAAATCAGCATATGCGCGATCAGAGGGTACAGTCAATGGAGCAAGTTGGTCACGTTGATTAAAGCTAAATTAATCACTGAAAAAGATCACAAATATTTCTGGCCACTTTTTCCCGGCGTTATTGAAAATATTTCGTTTCCGGCGCACTGCTGTATCGACTATACCAAACCACATTTATTCCACATAACATCAACAATTTTATGAATTATCGAATGCATATACTGGCAAAAAGTGATCTGCTATACATACTGTAAACGTTTGTTATTAATTCATTGATACTCAAATTACAGATTTCGGCTATCTCGTCAACACACCTCGCCATATAATTGCCGCGGTTTCAGCATCCTCAACAGCGGGTTGTTAGACATCATAACAAAATTATACCTGATAGCCAAAAAGAAGTTTGTGTACTGTTTAAAATGTGCAGTCAACTGCAGCCTTAGTCAATTAACAGTTAAAAAAATTAAAAAATTAAAAAATTAAAGGCTGTCACGGACAAGCCATTCGCAGCCTTTCCGTCCCAACCGGTGTGTGAAACGGCTGAAAGTGTCCCCTCGCTGTCTACTTCAGCTCCTACATCGTATACAAACTCTCTTTAGCGGCCCATCAAGGTGATGTTGATAGCACCAAACTTTTCTGCACAAAGCGAAAGAGTATACCTAGCCGTGAATAGTCCGTACTCGCACCATATCACCGTCAAACCAGCAGGCCAGCCAGTAGCGGCTACGACTGTCGTTTGCCCAAAGAGTGGTATTCGCCTTTCAAGAGCCAGTCTACCGGTCAGCATTTTCCTATTGGCACCGCAGTCAAACCCAGAGTTATTCCAGCTCAATCAAGTGTTCGACGTCATTCTGGTCAGTAGACCCTATACGCCGCAAATAAGTCGCACCAAAACTTCCGGAGAACGCTCACCCACTACTGTCTCTGGTTGTTAGTCCCGGACGATCAAATGGTTGTTCGAGCAGCGCTTAGTCTTCTTGCAACGTCTATTGATATGCTGGATCCACGATAGTCGCGTCTGTAAGTAACGAGCGTCTATAAATTCTGAGCCCGCCAAGCCACCAATCCGGATCCAAAAAGGAAGACGGTCGTATTGGTGAGTTTCTTATTAATAAGGTGCTAACGTACAAAAGCAATATGATAAACCAAATGGTGGAAGACAACAACGAACCTCGATATTGAATCCACTAAGTGTACAAGTTCCGAGATTAACGGTTCGCGTAAATATTACCGAATGCAACAGTCACGTAATGGCGAAGCGGTCAGGCGAAAGTGAAACCATGGTACATATAAACAAAGGTCCGGCAAGGGAAAGTAAGGAATAAAAAACTACGCGGAAACAAGTTTTACAAGTAAACGGTATCAAGGTTTAATGATGCATCAAGATCCGCATTCGTGGGAGAAATGATCTGGCACGCGCGTAACTTGAGTGGTAGTGTCAGATTGTAAGAAAAGCTCGTAAGCGGTATAAAGAATTCCAACGTGAGGAAACGAATCAATGAGGAGGGAATAAATAGAGCAGGGAACGTGGCCACCAACATTCTGTTAACACATAACAATCATCAAAAACTCACGCAAGCAGCTACTTCAGCACCGGCCTCCGCAACCAGCATGGTTTCCCAACACTCATGTAGCTGCGGGTTGAGTCTGTATCGTGAACTGGTTCCCGTGCATCCGAGGCTTTCTCGCTGACGACGCCACTAACCTCTGCTTCTTCGAGAGGACATATGGATCTTATGTCTCTCCTGACCGTGCAGCTATCTGTTCTCAAGTACATCTCGCGGACGTGATTGTCGCCACCCTTCACTACTCCGCTTACCACAGCCTTGGTTCGAAAGCCTAAGGGCGGAGGGCCCCCAATGAGTAGAACAAGGTAACCAACCTTCACATCTCGTCCAACCTTCGTCCGCTATTGATACTCTTGGATGGAGGGCAGGTACTCTCTGACCCAGCGTTTCCAAAACACACTAGCCAGGTGTTGAGCCTGATTCCACCCTTTCGTGTACCTTCCTAACAATGTGATATGAGCGCATGGGACGCCCGGGCTTGGTTTTAGGAGCAACAGATTGTTTGGTCTTAAATCCGAAGGACCGTCCGGATCATAGTAGACCGGAACTAAAGGTCTGTCATTAAGAATTCTCTCGACCTCAATTAAATAAGTGTAGAGACTTTCGTCCAACATCACTTGTTCCCTTGCGACGGCCTTCATGACCCGTCAAACTGTGCGAATCATGTGCTCCCATGTTCCACCCCAATGGCTAGCAGCGAGAGGGTTAAAGTGCCAATCGATACCGCGGACCACCAGAGTCCGATGGATTTTGTCTTGGTCTAAGCCAAGTAATTCCTCCTTCAGCTCTGATTCTCCGCCCACAAAGTTGGATCCGCTATCACTATACATGACTTCCGGCAAACCCCGACGTCCAATGAACTTCATTAGAGCCACTAGAAAAGAGTCGGTTGATATTGATTGTGCTACTTTCAAATGTGTAGCTCTTGTTCTTAAACACTTGAAGAGACAGCCATATCTCTTACAAATGCTCCTCTCCAGTCTAACCTCAGGAGGGCCAAAATAATACACGCCACAGGCTGTGAACGGGGCATCACCAGGTGTGCGATCAACAGGTAGCGGGGCCATCACTTGTTGGCACGGCTTTGCTGCCAACATTTTACACTTCATACATTTCAACAATCCAAAACCTTCTTCGGATGGATGATAAGACGTAACTAGCCCTCATATGACCCTCGATCTCGTGATAATATCTAATAATCATATCCGTAACAGTTCCGCGGGGCGGCAATATCATTATTCTAGCACCAATAGGCATTCCGGTCGAAACCCTTCCACCGAGACACAGAACGTCGTTTATAGCGACAGGCTTTAGCTGGGCTAGCGTACCCGGTCGGCCTTTGGAGTGTTCCGTACAGCCCCTGGCAAAGGCGCCTTGTTGCTTCAGTCGGACGATAGATTCACAAGCTAGGTACAAGTCTAACTTACGCAGAGGACCCAGCATAATGGAACACTGTCGACCGGCCTTCTTGCAATAAAAATATTTCTTGAAACGTATTAACCACGATACCGCACGGAGTGGGGCGTACCAGCTAGAGTAACGCGAAACAAGCTCCACATACCATTGCGCGCTACTAACACTGGCTACTACCAGCACCTCCTTTAATTCGAGTTCCTCAGCTTGAATCGGCTTGAGCGGCTTGTCCGGTGACCACAAATTCTCAAGTTCCCATAGAAATGCTGGACCACTTAGCCACGTGTAAGTTTCTTGAGATCCAGCATCACGGGTTCCTCTCGAAGCTATGTCTGCTGGTTTTAGCTCGGACTGAATGTGTCGCCATTGGCATTCCTGTAATCACGATTAGTTGGATACGGTTAGCTACAAATGTGACAGAGCGACAAGAGGTGTTTCTCAAATACTCCAACACGATGACGGAGTCCGTCCAAAGTGTGATGTTACCAAAGGTTAGCTTGAGTTCACTTACATAAGTTTGGCCACCAATACTGCGACAGTAAGTTCCAACCTTGGGATAGACAAGTGCTTTAAAGGTGCAACACGGGACTTCCCCATCAAGAAGCAACAAAAACGGCTGTTATCTCCCAAAACTTCTCGTACATAGCCGACAGCTCCATAACCCGTCTCGGAAGCGTCGGAAAACATATGCAACTCCGAACATTTCGGCGTCTTCCCATGGGGTCTGATACAAAGCTGTACTGTAACTGAGTCTGTCGATACTACAACCCGTGACCACCTTACCCACTCACCTTGACACCTTTCGTCTAAGGGTGTATTCCACCCGATATTTGCGCCACATAAGCCCTGGAGCAACTTCCGACCGCGGAGAACAAGCGGAGCAATTAACCCCAATGGGTCCTATACCGATGCGATACAGGCTAACAAGCCTCTCCGAGTGAATGGCTTCTTCCGCAGGGATATGCGAAACTTGAGAGAATCTTCCGATACGTGCCGCAGGATTCCAAGGGCCATCTGGTGACTGCGATCACCTAGGTCCAGTGCTGCTGACACATGCTCTTTCGTTCGGTGGTATATCTGAGAGCACCTCCGCTGTGTTAGACTCCCACTTTACTAGTTTAAACCCACCCAAGAGAAGCGTTTCGCACAAATCAGACGCTACACATCTGGCATCCTCAAGCGTATCCACTGATACCAAGCAGTCGTCGACGTAAAAATCCCCAAACACAATTTGGCTAACCAGCTTGCTAAATCGATGCTCACTATCAACTGCAGTCTTCCTGAGTGCATATGACGCACAGAATGGAGAAGAAGTAGCCCCTAAAGAGTGGACCGTAATATCACACGTGTCCGGTGAGCCAGACATTGGTTCATTACTCCACCAGGGAAAGCTCAGTGCCCACCGGTCCCTTTCAGGTACCTTCACTTGCAAAAACATTTCCTCTATCAAACCCTTCCGGAACCGTGATAACACACCCACTAGTTTGTTCGTTAAGACTGGCCCCTGCAGTAACACTTTGTTCAAAGAGGTGTCCTTGTATTTCGCTGCGCAATCGAATACTATTCGCACCCTCCCGGGTTTATTCGGATTCAACACCGGATGATGAGGCAAGTACCACCGGCGAATGTTCTTATCCTCGCTGATGTCAACTCTGGATATATAACCTCTAGTCACGTGTGCCTTGACAATCTCGCTATATTTACGTCACAATTCAGTATCGTGGGAAAGTCTCCTTCCTAATAAATTCAGACGTTTCTGAGGCAACCACCGGTTATCGGGGAGGTTTACACTGTCAAACCGCCACGGTAAGCCAATCGAATACCGACCGTCCTTCAACGTAGCCGTGAACTCTACAATACGCTCAGCTTGCTGATCATCACATGAATGAACCACCTCTTCGGAAAGTCCGCTCTCGACAAACTCTATGTCGAACATACGCTGAACAAACCGTGCTAGCTCAGTAGTCCTTAAGCAATGAACTACAGCCTTGCTGTTTGCTGAGAGTGACCTGCGACCTCGCAATGTCCAGACCGAGATGGTTTCACGGCGTATGGCTGACGCCTGATTCCCGTCCGCTGATCTATTACTAAATGTGCTTCAGGCGCGTCGCAACCTATTAATAGCCCGACTTTACCCTCCCTCAACGAGGTGACGGGCAGACCGGCCAAGTGGGGCCACCGGTGAACGTCATCCTCGGATATGGTTTCCACCCGTTCAACCAGAGAACCCTTGACAGTAAAGGCCTCATCGACCGTGATCCTACTTCCATCATCCAAAGATTCAACTTCCAAACTCAGCTCTTGTCATTTGATAGTAGCGGTCCTATACAATGTACGGATGCTAAGCGTTCGTTTACATGCTGGCAGCCCTAGTCGCTCAGCTAAAGACTCATCTATGAGTGTGGCATCGGACCCGTTATCTAGAAGAGCATATGATTCGACCGTCCCGACTACCCCAATTACCCTGACAGGCACGAAACCTAGACGAGCACCTCTCTGATGCAAAGAAGTGGCTCCACAGCTTGACTCCTTCACTTCGACCTTAGTTCCAGAAGGCGCCGGGTCTGAGTGCATTAGGGTATGATGTCGCCCTCTACATAGAGACCGTGAACACTGAACACGGACCCTGCAATACTTGGTTGTGCGGTTCGGCAGTAGACAACGAAGCATCGTTTACACTTTCTTAGAACTTCGCGCCTTCTTCCTAATGACAGGCTTTCAAATCGCCGGCATGTCGGCAAATCATGACCGTCATCACACGCTGCGCACTGGTGTGGCTTATTTACCACTCCGACGACGGTTGACACACACGGCATCCGTTGAGAGTCCTCGCGGAAGCGCGCGGCATCAGTTCCACCTATGCGGCCCTGGACTGAACGGGCGATGAGTTGACCATATAGGTCACTAGAAATCGAGATTCGCCTCTCTATAAACTCAAGTAAGTCGTTGAAAGAAGGCTCCCGACCAGTGTTTACAACAGAGTCAGCCAGTTCAGCCCACTTCTCTTGCAATGGGCGGGGAAGTCTACCCACGATACGCAGAGGGTTGGTTGGACAACTTAACTCGCACGGATGGTTCAGTTGAGATAACGTCAACTGACAACCCTTCATCTGAGTGGCTAAACGTTGAAGACCCTCAGTGTCTCCTATGACGAGTCTCTGACCGTTAAACACGTCCTTGGTGATAGCCTGAATGATCACATGCGGCCTTCCAAATCGTCGTTTCAATATTCCGGTTGCCTCGGTGAATCCTACTTCGCTGGGCGGCAATACTCAATGTTCGATAGCTGCCTTAGCTCGACCATTACGATAATAAATAAGGTAAGACAATTTCTGTCTTTCGTCACTTAATCTGTTAGCCACGTTGAGTCCAACATTTCGCATGAAGCTATGAAATTTCAAGGGCGACCCTTCAAAGGGTTCTAGCTCAAGTTTTGGCAGGCCCACACTGATAACTAAGTTGCGCATATACTGCTCCACGGAGCTCCCTTGGAACCCGTAAGTAGGTCTACATGATGAGCCAAATAGGACGATGTTTGCACCCACCCTCTCCGCCGGCTCCTCAGTCTTACCAAAATCAGACCTTTCCTTCAACCTCTTGCGAAATTCTAGTTATGCCCTCATAAACCCTAATTTCTCTTCCTTTAGACGCAATTCTTCTTCAATAAGGCTGTCATCTATCACCAAGTTTCGCTCAAGTGACCAACGAGTTACAGCTGGAACAAGGTTAGGAAGTTTACATGCACACTCCGTCTTCTCCGGTGGTGCCGCCACCGTCCCTACAGCCATCCCTGGGCATGGTTCCTGCTTAGCTCTAGGGTCCCCAAGCATGCCACAATCATATGATACAGCAGACGGTTCAACAATCCCGGACACGTCCCTGTGAAAATCATGAGAATCCTTAGAAGGAAAAGTCACATATAAAGAATGAACTGAAGCAGGAACATGGGAAATATTTATATGAGTTTTGATTTCGTCACCAATATGGATCACCTGGGGATCACCGCTCAAGTGTTGGATACAGGGATAATTCTCCACGCAGAGAGCCGCAGCAGGGAAGCTCAGTGACACGGTTGTCCTCGGAGAAGATTTGGCTGATTGGTAGCCAGGAGAATATCGTTGCACATCATGCGTTTCAACGTCGATTAGCTCGGCCATTGTAGAAGGACTGACGGCCTTCATCCAGTTGGTAGATAGATTTGGTCTCCACCAACGCGGATCTATCGGGCACTGTTAATCCCGGACGACCAAATGGTTGTTCGAGCAGCGCTTAGTCTTCTTGCAACGTCTATTGATATGCTGGATCCACGATAGTCGCGTCTGTAAGTAACGAGCGTCTATAAATTCTGAGCCCGCCAAGCCACCAATCCGGATCCAAAAAGGAAGACGGTCGTATTGGTGAGTTTCTTATTAATAAGGTGCTAACGTACAAAAGCAATATGATAAACCAAATAGTGGAAGACAACAACGAACCTCGATATTGAATCCACTAAGTGTACAAGTTCCGAGATTAACGGTTCGCGTAAATATTACCGAATGCAACAGTCACGTAATGGCGAAGCGGTCAGGCGAAAGTGAAACCATGGTACATATAAACAAAGGTCCGGCAAGGGAAAGTAAGGAATAAAAAACTACGCGGAAACAAGTTTTACAAGTAAACGGTATCAAGGTTTAATGATGCATCAAGATCCGCATTCGTGGGAGAAATGATCTGGCACGCGCGTAACTTGAGTGGTAGTGTCAGATTGTAAGAAAAGCTCGTAAGCGGTATAAAGAATTCCAACGTGAGGAAACGAATCAATGAGGAGGGAATAAATAGAGCAGGGAACGTGGCCACCAACATTCTGTTAACACATAACAATCATCAAAAACTCACGCAAGCAGCTACTNTAACACATAACAATCATCAAAAACCCACGCAAGCAGTTACTTCAACACTGGTCTCAGGCGACGTTTCCGGCTGATAGTCCTGCCTGCCGATGTTCAGACACTACTAACCGGCACCAACTTTCTGGTGCATTTTACTCTTTCTGTTGATATCAAGGAACTTAAGCTAAAAGACAACACTGCTGTCTGCACAGTATACGGCGTCCAATCAGCAATCGCATCAATTTTCATCCGGCCCGCTCTTCCACCAACACCGTCATTCATATCACCACTGAAAGATTTCCAACAACTATCTCGACCTTGCTCGTGTGCCGAGAAGTTTATGTGCGGTGTAGAATGTCATACTACAACAGGCGGTCCTCCGGTATTTTTTGTCCACGCCGTTGACATCCAGGCAAAATAAAAATGGTAAAGGCTGAATTGGAACGAATGATTCGAGTGGACATAATTCGACATTCAAATAGCTCTTGGGCCGCAACAGTGCACAGGATATCGAAGAAATCTCTTGTCGACCGAAGACCTCATGTTA
The DNA here is from genome assembly GCA_008508345.1 of Paragonimus westermani. Classification (NCBI taxonomy): domain Eukaryota; kingdom Metazoa; phylum Platyhelminthes; class Trematoda; order Plagiorchiida; family Troglotrematidae; genus Paragonimus; species Paragonimus westermani. Next base: position 15,502 of record QNGE01001668.1, read on the forward strand.
GCTCAACGATCCATACGCGGGTTCGAGGCAGCGGCCCAAGGTTCCCGATCCAGTCGGTTTTCCTTGCTCAATGTCAGCGGGCGTCTGTTGATCTGAAAGGCGATCATTGAAAACAGGATGTAGCACCGCTCTTGGGGATCAAAATGAATACCAAGAACAAAGTAAGATTACTCGCATAATGCAATTTTAAGTAAATGAGAATCAAGCAAAGCATAAAAACGAATCCTAAAAGCGCTACTGACGACCTCAGATGGAAAGCTGTTCCAATAGTTAATAACCCTGCAAGAAAAGAACTGCTGCCTAAGAAAGGTCCGAGGACAACGCTTGAAAAGCTTCCTATTATGTTCTCGCCGGCCGTCACCATTCGCTACAATTAAGAACTGTTCTACAAAACCTACTGTAAAAAAGTGTGTGAGTATTAAATCACCGCGAAGTCTTCGAAATTCAAGTGGGTAAAGGTCAAGAACTTCAAGTCGAGACTCGTAAGTAACATTACTCAGGCCCGCGACCACCTTGGTAGCCGCGCGCTGGACACACTCAACAGTTATTATGTCTTTCTTCAGGCCGGTATACACGACCTGATCGGTGTACTTGAGGAGCGGTCTTATACAAATCCCGTAAAGCGTTTGAAAAGCCTTCATGCCCATGCGGGGGAAGTGCGCCTAATAATCATAAGAGCGGCAAATCCCTTTTCTGCCGCCATCTCATGGTGATACGTGAGGGACAAGTTAGACGACAACCACCTGTAGCGACTATAACCAATAATATTTTGATAGTCGCATTCATCTGTACATTTTCGATGATTTTGGTTTTGTACCTACTTTTGTTTTAGTCAAGTTACCCATTTTGTAACATCCGGCTAGGGGCCAAAATCACAACTCGCTCCGTGCCTTGCTAGCTTGACGTGTCTCTCTGTACTCTCTATTTTCCANCATTATGTGCGCGCAATGAGGTGTGAAGCGTCTGTAGTAGTTTTGATAGTCATTACATTCAGTAGACAGGATGTCCGGTTGTGGGAAATACATTCTAGTCAAAAAGTAGGAAGGTTGCGAATTGTCATTGATTAAACCAGAACAATAACTTCTTGAAACAGTTCACAGAACCATAGTGGACTTTAGAAAATTACTTAACTCATGTGGAATTCGTGCACGACTACTAATCAATACATATGCAGTGATATCAACTTCGAAGTCCCCAAAATCCTGAACTCCCTGCAACGTGAGAGTTGCGTTACTGGTACAACCTTATCTGCTCACATAACTATGTGGATGTAAATTTATTAAAAACCAGTAACATCCTAGTTAATGTGTTAACGTGAGTTTCAGCTTTACTTATGGCTGTATAGTGAATCCGCGTCATCCTCACTACTGCAGACAACGGTCATTAGAAAAACAACGTTTTATTCACTGCCGTTGGGAACGCCGCCCAACCAGTCGGACGCTTTTTTGCATTCTGAACGTCGACTAAAGTTTCAGTTGATATTGATTTGCCCCCTACGGCGGCACTATTGCGGTAGTCCTAGAGGCTCTCTCACATACACCTCTCAGGCACCCTTACTTGTTGTACTGAAGTCTGCTTGGGTGAGGTGGGTGAATCAATAAGTGGTTTTGCTGATAAATAGTTTGGCAGATTTGATCACTTAGGAGAGAGTGAATGGCGAAAAATCTGGACTCCGGTGTGATTCAAACCAGCGACAAAAACATATTCAAACGTGGTAAATACTTCATCGTGTGAGATACGGCGCCACGTCAGAAGCTCAGAAGTTCCACCTTTGGACCTGGTTATAAGGAATCCACCAAGCTATCCAGTCGGTTGACTTCCGGGGCAGGATTTCTCGATCATTTCAGTCTGGAATACACAAACGCCCTCGATGAACGTTGACATTGTAATACTGATGAGCAGTTTGGCAGATTTGATAGGCTAGAAGAGAACCGGTTACGAAAATTCTAGATNCATCTGCTACTGTGGTCTCAACAACTACGCACTCCCGGACAAGTACCCTTACTGCACACCCACGAGTTTTTCTTAGGATTCGTTGGCGCTGTTGTTTTCTTTAAGTTAGACCAAGTACGCGCCTACTATCACATCCCGGTTGCCAAACAGGGCATCCAAAAGACAGCCATTACAACGTCTTTTGGGCCTCTCTAGTCCCCAAGGAAGCCTTTTGCGCTTCGTAATGCGACTCAAGCAATTCAGCGCGTCGTTGATAGAACACTGCACAGACTCTTTAATGTACCTCTACGTCGACGATATTTCGATCACTAGTCGCTCGAACAAACAGTATTTTTCTCATCTTCGTTCCGTTTTCGACCGTTCCGAGCAGTGTGAAATTACAACTGTAACTAGTAAGTATGCCTCTGGAGTTAGTTTGCTGGATTTTCTGGGGCATCGCGGTGACCAAACCGGCATTACATCCCTGCCAGATAAAGTTGTCTTTCCCAACTTTTCTGATTCCCATCACGATGGCCAAAATTTGAATATTTTTTATATACTCAACCGTTATCCACGTTTTGTCCCCCGCCGCCTGGACATTTTAGAGACTTTGACCGACAATGACCGTCCCGAAGCTTAATTCCACTGAACCACTAACGGAAGCTAAAGTGGCTTTCTCAATTGCAAGTGGACCTTTACGTTAGGCCACAAAACTAGGCTTTATTAATTGAAACCCAAACGCCCGCCTCCTTCTGACTACCAATGCATCAAACGCCGCCGTTGACACAGTCCTAAAACAGTCTGTAAATGACGGACAACAACCCCAAGTCCTTTCCTCTTAAAGACCACAATCAGCCCAGACCAAGCACAACATCTTTAGACATGAATTAGTGGCTATTTATTTGGCAGTCTACTACTTTCAAAATCTTGTGAAAAGCCAACAGTCCGTTACGACAGCTGATTACAAGCTCTTAACAATTAATTTTCATGTTAAAACCGACGGGCACTTCCCTCGTGAAATCAGTGATTTGGACCATATACCCCAGTTCACCATGGACATCCGATACCTACATGGTGACACGGATGCCGTTGCTGATGCAACGTTGTGCATGGACGGCAACTTAGTCCAGTCATCGCATCGCTTCACACCAATCGGCGTAACTTGGCACCGAGAATACGGATGTCCGGATTCGTGCTTGTGTTCATGTGCCAGTGTGCCACCGAAGAATTGCACAGCCGCTATACCTCGGAACTCTAAAGTGTTCAGGCACAATGACAATTACGTATTGTTGGAAACGCTTGGACGACATGGTTCTGTGTCCGTTCCTAGAAGACTGGAACGTTTCTACGTTTGGAACCGTGCCTATTCCCCGCAATAATTAAACCAGAAGACCGAGTGATAGACGATGATGTTTGTTGCGAGTAGACCGGGAGAATCAGCTGTAAACAAAGTGCGACAAACAGCAAGGCGCGACTGACCAGAAGTAATTGAACGTAAATTCTTGTTATAACCTCGGACATTCGAACAAACGAAGGAGAGCTGACATGCAGTCAACAATGCCAACAATTAAAATAAATGGTAAGGTAGTTGGTGTGTGTGAGAAACCAAGATTATCTCTACATACCGACCGGCGGAAGTCAGATTGCAAAAAGCAAAGTGTTTTCCCATCTGATCCCATGTACATTGATAACGACCCTTTCTTACCCCAGGTAGAATTTTAGTTCTCAATGCACTAAGTCACCTTTCCCAAACACGAAATTATCGGACACGGAAAAATAACAGGCCGTTGAGAGTAGGAACCAAATCTTTATTCGACGAGATGTATATGTGGTCTCTGATAGCGCCGTAAACGGCACAGACACGCGAATCAGCTAGAAAGGCTAGAGACTGGCCGTCAACGGGCGAGTAAACCGGAAGAGTGTGTAGCACGTATGTGGTTCGGATTCGCGCCACAGTAGCATGACATGTAGATAAGCAATCGGACAACGTACATCATGCGAAATTTTTCAATAGCCTAGGTGCAGTATGCAGCTATGCGTTTTGGACCTATTTTACACATCACACCGCAGGCAGGCCAGTGAAATCTCCAGATCGCTATAGTATTACACCCACCTGCAGTTCACCCCCGTTGTGCTCTTTAATAACGTACCACACGTAGCAGACAGTTTGTACTTGGGGAGATTTTTAACAATTACAGTGTGTGACAGGGCTGTCGATCGATTGGTTTGTTGCCTCTTTAGTTCTGTTCTTTCCAGTACAACTTATTTCGCAGGCGCCCTGGTGGGGGTACTGTGGTATCCACAGTCCACGGTTGTATTAGTTAATTCATTTTTGTTTGTTTTGCATGTGCCCTATTTTTAAACTCACCCATACGTATGTTTGTAAACATGCGATTTGGCTGGCTTCAACAGTAAATTGAGGTATATGCTCACCAACTCTGCCTCATTCGAAGTGAATTTTTGTCTGATGAATTAATTGTACAGTAAAACATTTTAGTTCCTCTTATCTGCCCGACTTGTGAACGCTAAGCGCTTTGTAATTTCGATGTGATCCGAACACACACTTTGTCGTTGTCCTTCACTTGCATACTGTGACCTTTATTTAATCGGCCCAAAACGATTCAAGTTTACACCGAGTTACGCGTTATCTGGCTATCCAATAAAAGTACTTCTCAATATCCAACGAGAAAGAAGATAGTTTAACTTGGCAATGGTTACTGAGAGGGTGTCATCAGAAACTGGATTTAGTACGGTAGCAACTGAGCAAATATACAATGAAATCGAATCTCTCATCTTTAACTTCAAAAATGCTCAAAAGTTGAAGAAAGAATCTGCCCATATAACAAAATCAACAACTGGGCACTACTCAGTAATGCAGGAGGATAAGGCGGAGTTGGGCTTATTCGAGCAAATGGTCGTTGGTTGTGTCCGAGCAAAACGACCGATAGCACACTGAGAAATGGTATAAAATAGATGCTATTCAGTAGAAAAAAATATGGAAGGAAAATGACTAATCTTGGCATTTGGAAATTTAAAGGGTTCAGAATGAATAACTATAATAGAAACGGCAGCTAAAGTAAGAATTGTAGCGCTATTTCCTGAATTCGTACACCCAGAGTTTCCCCAACCTTATGCTATCGTGAATCGGAAGTCTCAGGGAGAAGACGATGAATCTGCAAACAAACTTTGTTCACTGATTTACTCACCGTTCACAACAGACTTCAACTTAACAATTAAGGGGTGCTAGGGAGTTGGACGCGAGAGCACCTTGAGCACAACCGCACAGCAGCCGCCAGAAAGGAACAGTGCGTCGACGGAAAATTCCAGTCAACCTTCAGAATTCAAACAAGCGTTGGACTGGTTAAGCGGCGTTCCTAACGGTAATAGCTCAACATTGTTATCCTAATGAATGTAACCTACAGCAGTACATATGGCGCGGATTCATTATACATCTACGAGTAAGACTGCGATAACTATGCCAGCACACTAACTTTGATGCTAGTGGTTCGTAGTAAATTTACATTCACAAGGTAATGTGAACCGGCGCGGTAGTACTGGCAAGACAACTCTCACGTCGTGCGGAGTTCAGGATTTTGGGGACGTCGAAGGTGATCTCACTACAGAATAAAAATGGCTGGCGCATTTTATTTGAGAAAGATAGTAAAATATGGGACCACCTTTCAACATTAATCAAACCCAGCACGTCAATTTCCACAACGATCCAACACACTTTAACAAAACCAGCAGAACGTGTCTACCGGAATCTCTGCTCAGGCTACGCTAACCAGTACTCTGGGTCATCCGGGATACAGTGCGGGAGACGGAAACTCACAGCGCACTTCTCGTCCACGTCACCGAGTTCCGACGTTGAGACTAAGATACCCGATTGCATGCTTAAAAAGTACATACAGAACTTTCGACGAGCCTAGGTAATTCGAAAATAGTGGGTCTGAGACACGAAATTTATTGCTGTATACAAATTTATATTATTATGAATATGTGAAAGAAATTCAATCCGGTACATAAAATTAGTTGCAATATATGCCATGAAGCACAGGGAGAAATTTATGCAACAGGCTCTGTAGCGACCATAATAAGTGATATTTTGGTAATCGCATTCATCTGTACCTTTTTGATGATTTTGGTTTTTTACCTACTTCTGTTTTAGTCAAACCACTCAATCTGTAACATCCGTCCCCGGGACTGAAAGCACAACACGCTCGTGCATTGTTAGCTTGACATGTTTCTCTGTACACTCTATTTCCCAGGGTCGATACCAATACATGGGGATCAACGCGCTGAGTCTTTGTATTTCATTGTCCATGGGTTTCCCATGGTAAGTGCCGATTGAGTAGTATTCTTTTGCATCAGTTCCAAACACTAACTAACCTGGCGGAGCTGGTGCTAATCACGGACGTCTAGCAGTTTTTTCGAGCAACGCTTAGTCTACTAGCAACGACTACCAGTAGGCTGGATCTTAAATAGTCACGTCTCTAATACAGCCAACGTCTGTAATTTCTGAGCAATCGATTCGGTCCCAAAATTGACGGTCGTAAAGACGAGTTTCTCGTTAATAGGATACTAAGACACGGGGAAAACACCAGAAAACCACGTGGAAGAAAATAATGACAAACATCGGTACTGAATCCATCACATGTGCAAATTCCTAGACCAACGATTCACGTGAACACGACGAAGTACCATGAACACGTAATGGCTGAACGATAAAGCACAAATGGAACTAAGGTACACATTAACAAAGGTCCAGAAATGGGGAGCAGGGACGAACAAACTGCGCGAGAACAAGCCTCGACAATTGAATGATATCAAACTTTGATAATGCATCGAGATTGGCGTTCGTAGGAGAAATGATTTACCGTATGCGCAATTCCAATGGTCGTATCAGTCCTTACAAGGAAGGCTCGCGACCACTCCCAAGAAGATTTCGAACGTAAGGAGAAGATGGATCAACGGGAAGGGACTAGATGTAGACAGAGAGCGTGGTCATGGACTTTCTACTAAGCACGTGACGGTCGTCAAGCATTCATCGCAGGTAGTTTCTTTAACGGCTGTTTCCTTGTCCTTCGGCTGAGACGCCCGAATTTCCCTCTACCCTTGCTAACGCGATCCAGATGTCGTAACGGGGAGACAGTAAGTCTGTAAGCACACCTTGTTCAGTGGTTTACTCACCGTGAAACAAGCAAGCTTCAGTGCAACGAGTAAAGGCACTAGGGCGGTGGACGTGAGGGAGCTCTTAGCACAACCGCACGTCAGCTGCCAAACTGGACGAATGTCAACCAAACTCCAATCAATCATCAGAAGTGAAACAAACATCAGACTGGTTGGGAAGCGTTCTCAACGGTAATGGTTGAGCCATCGTTATTCTACGGAATGTAGCATACGGTGTTGAAGATGACGTGGATTCATTACACATCTACTGGTGGGGCTGCGGTACCCACACCAACACACTAATTATGATGTTGGTGGTTTATGGTAAGTTTGCATTCACAGGGTAACGTAACACAGGTATGGCGGTACTAATAGGGCAATTTGCACGTCGAAGGGAATTTAAGAATTGATGAACTTCGAAGGTGACCTTAATGCAAAGTCGCTTATAATATACTTTTTTCTTCATTTCGTGACCATGTTTAACTGCTTGACCCCGTGCACACGTTTTGGTGGTTTCTGTTTGAATGCTTTCTGTCTAAAATAAAGTGGCTTTTGGATGGGTCAGAGTCGTTTGCAGTAGCGGGGCACACCAGTATACTTGGACGCTTGGTTTTTATGAATAGAATAAGTGCGAGCGCTTTGCTAGACGATATCTTCATACCGGTTACGCGTGCTACCCACCAACACTCTTGTTCCCTAACAAACCTTTTTTTTCATGCACTAGACCAAATTACTGTGTTGTTATGCACATGCGATCCTGTTTAGTTGGTAAACGCGGATCAAGCAGCCTTGATCGTCAACCTTTTCTCTCTGACTGCAGTTTTTCAAGCCACAGGTTTTCATGCACTGGTTCTTACATCATTCGCGCGACGTCAGTTCAGATTGTCACAAATGTTGAGGGGCATGGTCGACATAATCTGCAGATGCGTGTGTTTGCATCATACTGATGAACTTGTAAACATTCGTTCAACGCATCGCGCCATACAATTATGTTTGTTATTAGCAACAGAAATCTTATAGGAAAAATGTGCCCGTCCATCCTACCGTTGTCGAATAAAACTATTCATCTACTTTGTCGGGTACATTCCGTCGCTAAATTTATCAACAGTCACTGCGAGTCTGCCGTCAGTCGCGTTTAAATGAGTGGTACTAAAGTGAGTGCCTGGTCTTTGTTGATGCCGTCACATTTTATAAGAGACGAGACATACCACATCCTTTCCAGTGCTCAAAACAATAACGCTTCACCCACAAACATTGTGAAGATGACTGGCAAGTTCTAGTCCACCGATTAAAGTAGCTGCAAATTTGAGCGAGAAGTCAAGACATTACAAACGGGAAGTTGAGTAACTGTCCAAAGTTGTTTTAATTGACGACGCGTATCCAGACGTCCCCATGTGCAAGAGACAAATCGACCCATTTTTGTACCATTATATCTAGTATTGGCTCGTTGTACAGGTGGTCACGTAGACCATCATCATCATCCAGAGGCAAGAACTTAGTCCCTGAAAATCCCCTACAATAACTGTCCGGCTATTCCTACCCGAGAAAAAGTAACGTGGTCAATAGGTTGGCACTAATACACTTTCACCATGCATTACTCGCAGCGTTATGTCGTCACCCCAAAACAATCTCCGGGACGTAAGGTTAAATTTGTCTTATATAGTGCATAGGTTGCGCGTTTCGGAACTGCATCACTTCTCAGAGTTTTGTCAGCGGCTTCTTCAAAACCGTCAGTCTCATCGACCGAAGGTCAAGCTTCTAAACGTCGAAACGACAACGACAGAAGTTAATGAAACTGTAGCGTGAATCGTTTGATATACCGACCACTCTCGAGGCAATGATGAGCGATATAATGGTTTTTATTAACAGCAGTCCACCACAGTAATTACAGCTAACCACCTTCTCCAGCCACAGTAAGTTTCACCGTCCAGTACGGGATTCAGAATTTTCCTAAAAATGAACAGTTATCGGGATACCAAGGTGGTCGTTAGGTAATCATGAGCTACATTGTAGTAAACTGAGATACTCAATAGTAATCGTAAATGTACTTAGTACACACCCAGCGCTGATTTCCACAAAATGCCAGTAACAAAGTGATTGAGCCCACAAAATTTTGATGTAATCCGTATTACGTGCAACGTAATTAATCATGTAGTTAAACAACAGCAACACAGTGTTAAGCTACGAATTACAATCACTACGTATATGCATGATAGTATGTAACAATTTGGCTTACTTGGTTACGTCTAATGATAGTTTGTTTGGCAAGATAAACACGTACTGTAAGTACTTTGCTATCCCTTTCAATGTTACTAAACGATAGGCGCTCCGTTCAGTTTTAAACGACTTTTATTCGCACTGTTTTACTTCCACAGAGTTGTACCCTTGCTGTTATCCAACTGCACAGTTGATGGGTGCACATATAATGTAACTGTGTTTGTTGGCCATGAAGGCAGACTGGAAGGTTACGAACAGAAAGCGCCGCCTAATGTGAGCCAATATTTGTCATGCATTCAGAAATAATATGATTTCATTCTAATCCTTTAGAAGACCCTGTTCTATGTGATTGAAACCAACTTCAAGAAAGTGACGAAACGTGTAATATTTCATTATGAGGTGATTCCAAAGTGTGACATATAAAGACTATGGAAGTTCGGAGCGTCGACACTCAGAAGCTGTTTGTGAAATTGCAAGAACTTATACCTATACAAAATTCATTCTATTCGATTACTAATCCGAGACTGGAAGACGCGAAGAAGGGGCTGGACCAGAAAGTCCAAAAGAACAGAAAGATATGGTGTATTACTGGTGCTTAGTGAATAACATGCAAGGTAAGTTCACCTCAGCCTCCACTTAGCAGTACTGTTAAGAAATAATTATGTAACACTTATCTTTTTCGCACGCTCCTTGTATATTTTGGGTCACCAGTAAGAATTGTAGTTCAAGGAAACCTTCGTGTTTATTTATGGTGTTGTAGATAAAAATGGCAACGGAAATAATTATCATCCTCATACCATACCTTTTTGCCAACTAGTTGTAATTAAATCGCACACCGCAAATGTTGTCAATTGGACTTCGGCGAAGATCCCGCAGCAAGGATGCGGAGTAATTCCTTTTCCTCTGAGACGAAATGTACTATTTGTGAAGTGAGTGCATAATGAGGTTGTGAAATGTACATTCCACACAAGATCTTTTGCTTGTAGCCAAAATAACGAAATGAAAACACTTTCTTGTATCAGAATCCCTTGATATACTGGTAACGGCTAAACTAAAAGACAATCAGAACTTGCGGTCTCTGCACAGCAAGCGTATCTGGATAAGTAGTTGGCATGTTTTCTGCATTTGGACAACCGTTGTTGGATGTCTTAAAAGTATGCTGAGAGTGCGGTGCTCCATCGTAAAAATATTTTTACTAAGAATTTGATGAACGATTTGTTGGGGTGGCAAATAAAACTTAATACCTCATGGTCGACTACAGCTGTAAAGTGCGGACCAGGGAAGTATTTGTGAAGACGAGTAACAGTCCAATAAGTAGCGGCCGCTCCCTTTTGAGCTTGAAAATAACAGCGCTGTGATAGGTCCTGAAATACGCTAAACAAGATGTTCGTGTTGATCTAATTTAACATCTTTGCCCGTAGAAGCTTAGGAGAAGACGGTTGTAAAATTGTACTTGTGGCAATAAAGTTAGGTAAAAGATGCAGTACAATCTCATGGGATTCAGTCTCCACAAACTTGTTTTAGGAAATAGTCAGAAAAAGGTGTCCTGCGTTTTCAGCAAGGTTTGAAATAAAATGAGAGCGGAATTATGTGTGAACGAAACTCCCCAACAGTATGGAATGGGATCACAAGAGAGAAATGAAAATCGCTCAGGATCAGGTGGAAATTCGGTTCAACTATCATCATCATTTCGGACAGGAAAATTTTGCAGCACCACAAAGACGCTTGGCGGGATTAGTAGCAATACTGTAAACACAAAAACTTTTAAGTAACTCTAGTGATCTATCATCATGAATACGTCCGATACAACCATGTACAATAATGTTATCCTGAGAAAATACAACACCTTCAAGATCACTACAGACTATGTTTACCATGTGTTGAAAGACCGCCAGGGAAATGTTCAGTCCAAGGAGTAAACTTTTGTACTTGGGAAGTCGAAATGGACTGTTTATTGTACTTAGAAAGTTGGACGCACTGTCAAAAGAAATTTGCAAATATACATCTTCCAAACAAATTTTCGAAAAGTATTTCGAACCAACATATTGATGGAAGATAATTTCTGGTCCATCCGTTGTATAAATTCTCTCTAACAAGCACTTGTTTAAAATAATGCAACATTCACAGAACACTCTCAGTGTCCTACCATTACGTTTTAAAAGCGCTACAATTGGGGTTTTCACAGAAATCAGTATTCCCTTTTCAGGTAACTCAGGCACTGTATTACGGACAGGCTCATAGAGACCAAATAGATTTGTGTGAGGCTTCATAAGAATTAAGTGTACCTAAGAAGTCAATGCGAATTGACTTATTTCGTGTATCACCGAAAATCTGCGGATACCTCAAAATCGGATCGTACTTTCTGGTGCCCAAAAATTCAACGGACACTGCAGAGAAAGGCCTCAAAGATTTCACTTAATCAAAACCGACGATTGAGGGACCACAGTTACTAACAGGAAATGGACATACGTGAGATTTGTCAGCCAGGACAGCGGACGGCCTAATGAGTGCTTACTCAGAAAATGAGCACAGGTGATTTATGCCTCAACATCACCTTAATCGAAAGCACTCATCTGCACTTAACACTAACCCCAAGACACCACGGTTGCCAGTGCCAAGCTCATGTACAAAAAACATCATTTCGTGCCGGATTGCACTCAAGTGTTCATTCTCGTACTTCGATACCCAAACGTGCACTTCCACCTGACTACTCACCAGTAGTATAGTGTGGTCTTCACTACATAAGTAATGGACTATGCATCTGTGAATGAAAGTTCAAAATTGTAAAGAGTGCTTATGACCACCTGCTTTGGAAGGGGTTTTCATTAGAATGATCTTAATCAGATGCTGCAATTCTCTGGTAATTTACCCTTCTAAAATACCACCGTTGCTGGTGTGCCTGTTTCCCAACAATTATGGCAGTTTATGACCGGTTCTTTGTTCACTGCAATTTGGGCACGCTGAAAGTTCTCACAGCAGATGTTAGCTGAATGGAAATGTGACCCATTTAGAAATACTAATTTTTGTTGAATACCAATGCAATTCCTGCAAATAATCGATTCTTTAGCTGGCTTTGCATAGGACAGACGGTCGCACTATACTACTTACACCACCACTATTCAGTAGCGAGGCGACAGCATGGATCAAAATGGCCGCGGGACGAATACGTGAGGGATACGGGAAGGATCATTGGAAGATAGCATCCCATGGAATGGCTTTTGCTACATAAGGGGACCGAGAATTGGCGTCCAAAGCGACCGGAACATCCTCAGATCAGTGTTGTGTGCAAATGAGTGTTTTTGTTCGTGTATTGGTTTCCCCAAACAAACAAACTCTGTGTCATCCGCTTCCTCAGTTCATAACAGTATTTAAACCATGTTGTTTCAGATTGAGTTTGTACCATAATTACACGGATATCCTGATTTTACTTCCTCATTAAAATATGAACTTATAATCCTTCCGTAGCTTCCAATTTTGCAGGGTGAACACACTTATACAGCAGATAGTTCAATGAAGCGTACGGAATTGAAATAGGAGAACCAGAAGACATTCGATTGATAATCATAGCGTATGCATCGCTGTCAGTAATCGTGAAAAAAAGCAATACTTTCCCCTCTTCTTTCATTTCTTTGCCTGTGATAAACAGAATTTTAAGGCGTTCTAAATAATCCTCGATATCCCCTAAACTCGAGTGAGTATTCCGACTTTCCAATTTACAAAAATCTACCATAAAACATTTACTGACCGCGACGGTGGATGCAGTAGTTTGAAATACACAATAGTAGTCGCAAATATACTCACCTCAAACCCGGAGCTAACTTTTACACAGTAACACAGCCTGCGAGCCAACAAAATTGTACTTTAGCAAGTATTGCGTACATTTTGTTTATCCATACAGTTAAGAGTTAGTTACCAGCGGATATCCTTTCTAAGATTTGCTTCCCTTCAATCTTCGTACACAATGCTAGTAGGAAGCGAATCAGAAGTTTGCGGTAAAAACAAACTGCATGATTAAAAATTAGTTGGGAAACCTACTCGAAGAATGACGGTGATAAACACTGCCTAAACAGAGCGGACGAACAATGATTCGGAAAAACCACTGGCGTACAACTCTTGAAAAACGGAATTACCTTTCGGAATGGCAGTCTCGTTCGTTTCAAATGAGACTTTGTCAATAACCTAAACAGCAGGCAGGCAAACAGCCAAATAAGTTATTGTCCGGAAAAGTGTGCAATCCGCTATGTGCAAAGCGTTTTGCTCTCGTGTAGAATTGTGTCGAGTTTGGATCGACACATGCGGTAATAAGTGGACAGGCAAACATACCTGCAAAGCATGCCTGCAGCCACATATTGATTACCGTTGAAATCCTTAGAGAAATGGCATTTCTTAAGGTCAGTACAAGGTGACCTGTTTTTCCCGGTCCAGCACCCTTTAATCGGTAGGTTGGTTACTCGGTGACGAACACTAGTGTGCTTTAAGTAACCTTACTTACACAGAGCTCCAAAATCAACCAATTTCAGTTTGACCATAGTTACCACACAGTCACGAATGTATTCCATGGAATCTTGCAAATAACTTACGCAAGTGAGCGATATCGCACCAGAAATTTTTTAACCGGTTACCAATCAAACCACTCCATTCGTGAAAAAATGGTACCAAAACTTTAAAAAGCTTACCTAGCAACTTCATTTCTAAAACAATCATACTTCAGATATGACATGACGGCTAACTGTGTTAAGGACTGAATGCACTGTATTTACTCGTTTTCAAGTAAGCAGTGTACCTGGTAGAAATGTTTTTTCTTCTAATAAATGGGTATCGTTGTTGCACACCTGAATCTTCTTCCCAACCCGTACATCCCGATTTTCAGTTATCACCGCTTTGCCGGCTCGTGTCACTTCTGAGGGAGAAATTTAGCTAACTTTGAGAAACGGAAGACACTTAAACTGTAATAGAACAACTTCGATGTGATTTGTATAGCCTACTTCCACCTAATTGCGTAAATGAGGTTCACACTTTGTAAACAACTGAACACGAGTTTACACCTTTTTCGGAAATTAAAACTCGGTGGATGAATAAACATTTTGCTGTTCAAAAACTCTGACACCGCCGCTTATTGTTAGGGCACCACTAAATATTGTGGTCTAAACAACACACTTTTGAGTCATGAACCTGGCGATCATTCAGACCAATGTCTCCTTGAAATTCCACGTACGATGTATTTAACTGTCTTTATAATAAATAGGCCATTACGAATCAAGTTTGACAATGAATCCTGCTAAAGCTCACTAGCTCACTCAACGTCTTCTCTCGTTATCAATGTGCTGTATGGCTGGTGAAGGAAAACGTACAGCAGAAGCTTCATATGTTGAAATTAACGAGGCTATCCCTATTTTAGGCCGAACTCTTGTTTCAAAATCCACAGCTATGTTTCCTTGCCAAACTGCAGGTTCGAATTGCCGACCAAAGTGAGACGATTTACCAGTCGATTTAAAAGTGGAAAGGTCAATCACCTAAACTCGGAAGGGTAAAATTCAAGTCCGGGTCCAGATCAGAATTCACACTACTATTCGTACCTTGTGAAGCTTAGAACTCTTTTCACATCAGCATCATTCTACTCCATATGGCTAAAGGAAAGGTTTCAGAACTTACACGGTCGCCGATAAACATTTTAGCAAATTTGTTTGTCTAGGAAAGTCCCAAATGCGAAAAATATTGGCTTCGGCTGGACTCGAATGAGCGACAGAAACAGCATGCCCAAACGCGACCAGCGCTCTATATGCTGAGCTATGAAGCCATGTTCTTCAATTACTGTGCCTTACAAATTACTAACCATCCCAACCTAGACGGTTCGAAAAGACTTTCCCAAGGTTACAATCTTCAAACTCTCATACTGTAAACAAAATGACTTGTTATGTTTTAGACACTTCAGTATTTGTATGGAAGTGAATCCTTCTCGTGAGCACCTCTTCTGCCGACCATTTACTGTGAGAATACCAATATGTTCTGAAGTTCGTTCCTTCACCGCACACACTCAACCCATCGGCACTTCATGAGTACCGTCGCTTTCTCAAGTGGTGCTAACCGATACGCACTTCTGTTCGACTACCAGTCAGGCGTGGACCGTCAGCGGCGGGTACGATCTGTCACATATTCTGCTCAACCTGTTTGTGATCACCGTGGACAGAGGATAAACAGGTGATAGAGGTTAGTTCTACTTAGTGAGTTTTAGCAACAGTGTGGATTGTTTGTCTGAATATGTTCAAGGGCAAGTATGATCAACAATCAGCAGTTGTCAATATATATTCCTGATGCACTACGCGTACAGCAGTGAACGAGCACCCGCATTTTTTAAATTTTCAAATGCGCACATGCGAAGAAACTCATGGACCTGTAGAAAAAAGCAAAATTTCCCCCCCGAACAATAGGTCGTATTTACAACCACTTTTGTACTTGTGCGATATGCGGTGATAACCAAAATATAAACACTAGCTCGACTACTAACGCGCCCATAAGTAGTAATGTTTCATCTTTCAACAGCAACGATGACCCGATTTCCAACCTTAATCAAATTGCGCACGCACTGAGCACATATCTGTTAAGTGCCATCCTTTCTAAAAATACTAACTGACTTTAGCCAGATTATTTCTAGTACTGTGAGCATATTTCAGCCGTCTGTTTCTATCATAGGGTGTGATCGATAGTAGTCTGTTTTCACAACAAACTCCACCAGATGTTTTCACTTTAACAGTACCTAACAGGTATGATCGGCCAAAAAGAAGCTTCTGGTTCAACCGTTTTCAGACACTTGTGGTACATGTATGGAAACTGCGTGGACATATGAAACCGGGTAAATATATTGCTGAGCTCATAATTCCACTATGCAGCACATTCTTTTTTTAAAGTGCAGTCAATTTTGTATCGGTGTAGACTGAAATATGTCACTTCTAAAACAGAAAACCATTGCAGTTAAGTGTGATATTACTATATATGTTCAAACGTCACTACAACCCCGACCAGCCTGTGATACTCCCATTTTTGTAAGACCTTTACCGATCAATGAACTTGTGTCAGGGTCACTTGGTAACTCACCTGTACGCAATGTAATTACAAAGGCTTGACGAGATTGGTCAGGCACGGACGCATTCAAATTTGACTTTTATCGTCCATTCTACTAAAAATTCGCCAATCACTTTGTGAACAGTCTTTTCAATAAACCATTTCTATAATTTAGCCACAAATCCGCACCAAGTTGCGTTTGTTACACCATGTGTTTTGTGAATACAAATAATTCAGTATAAGCCAGTACCTAAGTGTTCTACTATGAGCTTAGGGAATCGATTTCACTCACTTTGTTTTCATTGTTACAGTGAAATGTATTGAAACTCAAAAACTGGATTCCTTCACCAACATCATGGAAGAGGTATTTAACACTGGAAGATTTTCCCGTTTGTTCATTAAACACAGCATACGTTCTCTTTGATCTTCTAGCTGTAAAAAACAGGTCACGTTTCAGGGTCACAAATATGCTACCGGGCTTCGTTTGTCTTGCTTTGGCAGCAATCACTGACCCGAAACTCAGTGAACTTGGTCAGTTTGCTTGACTTGTTGCCGGCGCAGAAGACCAGATGTGATCGAATTTCACATGAGCTCTACTCACAATCCTGGTGATTTTTGGGACGATTTTATTTCACACTTGCCTCCAGGGCACTAACGACGTAAAAACCATACAAACTCATGTGAATTTAATTGATGTGGGTTCGACCAACCCTGGTGAATTCCTCAGTTTTTCAAAGCTTCGTAACCTCAGGGCAAATTTGTCATGCTGCTTGGCATTCGAAGTCAAAAAGAATTTGCGCACAGAAGCAAAAACTGCGATCACCGATAGTTCTCATAATGACTGTCATTTTAAAGTTATTATGTTGCTGAATATTTTATGCCCTTCATCAGTGAAACTCACCAAACTAGTAACTATCTTTTGGCAATGACACTTTTGATCTCTCTCACTTCCGAAGTTTGGAAGCAAGCAGTTCACTTTGTAGTAAGTCAGTCATAAAAAATATACTGTATAACGATATTAATAAATGAGGTGCGTAGACGCACAGGAACACGGCGAAACCAAATCAGGGTGTCAGCAGCACGAGTTCGTTCAGCCAGTTTGTGAGACTTAATCGTAGTCCCTGAGTTAGATTTCGGCCATTTTACAGATTACTTGGAACACATATATACGTATGTTTGCTGGAGTGGAGGGTCTTAAAAAGCCATCTTTTCTGCACTTTGGATCTGTCTGACTTGGTCTGTCTTCTGTTTATCCAACTTTCCGCTCACTCCCACCTCATCGTCTAACTAGGGCTTTAATAAAAGTTTTCACCTGCCTAGTTATTTGAAGATCAGGTCAGTTTCCAAACTTCAGCTGATTTACAGAAAACCAAAAAGTGACCAGAAAAAGTGGATGTGACTCTGTGTATCCCCCATCTATGAAAAACTCACAATTCGTTAGCTACCGAAGAGTTACGCTAGGGACTAGCAACCTACGGTCTGGGGGGCCGAATCTAACCAGTTAGCAGTCTATCTGGGTTACAAACAATCAAGAGCAGACTTGCGAACCCAAACGTAAAATAATACCGATATTCAACAATACTTACAAGTACCATCAGCTTATCTCACAAATTGAGCAACTTTGTAACCCAACTGACTGATGCACATTTACACATTTTATCCAGATTGTCTTCTGATCTTGGCACACGTTGTCAAGACAAACAATGTCAATTATCAAGATAATTCACTCCGATTATGAACTCACAACTTACAGTTACTTGAATAACGTAAATGTCGTAGTTAGTTCTCTTTTTTATTATCAGTAATTTAATAAAGTGAGAAATACCTCCTTCTCCTGGAGCAATACTAAGAAATATGACAGGAAGACAGTAATTCAGGTTTTTTTAATTCAATCTGACTTGCGACCCCATACTGTTATATGGTTGGCGGTATCTGGTTCGGATCAGCCTGGAACAACAGCCGAAGCCAAAGGACGCCTGTTCCTAACCATCATCACAATTGGCTTGCACCATGCCACTTGTGGTTCCACCTACCCACCGTGTATCAAGTGTAAACCCGAAGGAATACGACCAGGAAGTGTGTGATTGAGGTCTTTGTGTCCATCGGGACAGTACTGTTTAGCCAATCGATAAGCCAGCATGTATCTGAAACCCGTATCTCTCGAACAATAAGCGAGACAGACCTCAATAGTAAGATATAAACTGGGAAGAAATCTATTGAAAATATGATGCAAAAAACGGTTCAATGTACATGTTGGTGAACTCGAGGAAAGACAAGGAGGAAGAACAAAATTCAAGGTTAGTCTTTAAAAAAAACATAAAGAAAAGGAAAGGTAAATGGCCACAGACGCCCACGTTTCTGAAAAGCGGAACAGGTTGGGTTGCCAAACGGCAGTGGTCGTCGGCCAATACGAACAAGAAAAAAATGGATAAAACGGATATAACTTACTGCTATTCACTGACACACTTATAGTTATTGAAGGGCAGATAGGTCACTCTGTGTCGAAACGGACATCCTCCAACCTATGTGAGTTTTATGTAGACAACGGCTCAAGTGAGATGCACGTAATAACATCCCTAAATAACTCATCAAATAGGAGCGGGGACATGAAGTATGCAGAAGGCAAGTAAAACGGAGCCCCGTTTGAGTCGTAAATTTTTGGTAAACATAGTGGATCACGTTGACCCATGTACACACAGTAGACAGCAGGGACATTTTGATGATCAAACTGATGTTGAAATTACAGGGGGGGAATTGAAGGAGCGGGATCATTATTGTGTGGATTGGCCTAACATGACCACAACATTGATAACTGTAGGATTGGTTTAATAAAACACTTCACCTTACTTAATAAAAACCAGATAGGTAATATGCTACACGAGTTATTTTCACAACGAAGCTCATAAACCAGTGTTGGAGTGTATGGTGCATATGATCAACGGTTGAACGAACTGGTTAGCAATATTTTAAAATTGCATGTCGTGAATACTAGCGGGAAGTGAAATTAATTTGATTTCAATGGTTGACCGTCATGCTGAATATGGTGTAATATATGTTAAATCGGCGCCGAAATGAACCAGCAATCCTTGTTCACCGATATCACGGACTGAGTTAATGAGAGAGGCTGTTCACTCATTGTTCTGAATAGTGAATATGATCCAATCGAATGCCAAGCAAACTCAAATTTTCCTACAAAGACCTCTTTTAGAGCGATCGTCTCACAGTAACAGCTGTTTTAGCACGGTCGCATCTTCTCACTCCACAGTGATCACTTGTTTACCATCCACAAACTTCCTGTTGCCGACTCCCAGTTAGTTCCCCATACGAGTACAATTTTGGCTACCAAGCCGAACAATGTTTTGTCGTTGGAATAAGAACAGAATTCAATTTCGTGACGGGCATTGTTCAAAAAGTCTCCAGAAGACTTGAGCAACGGTAGACCGCTGTCAGACCGAGAGATAACTTTGTGGTCCAAATAGAAAGTATGGAGAAATTGTGGGTAACTGGGGCTGGCTACGTTGCGAATTTACAGCGCACTAAATTGAGGGGGTGTTACGTAATGTTCGAGTGCAAAGAACGATATTTTTACTTAGAGGAAGAATGGAACACATTTGTCCCAGTACACGTAGACAGTCACCAGCTTCCACATCCGACTGTGCTAGGCAGACCAAAACAGAGGTTTTGCACATGAATGCTAACAAACAAAATGTTGATAGTTAGTAGAGGTCAGGTGTCCAAAGAATGCTAGAGATTTACACATGAAGATATATTTATGAGGATCCAAATGAGACGCTTTAAAAATGGTTTGTGAATGTCATAAAAGCATTGCCGTATCTCCGGTCGGACAGTTTAGCAAGTTGTGCCATAAGTCAAAACGTGCTAAACATATTCTCTACAGTTGCCAGTTTCGGGAGTAGTTTCAGGCAAAGAGTAGTCTTTACAGCACTTTCTGCCGAGAAACTTCAGACACGTCCGCAACCTGTAGAAAGAATTGTCCGAATTCGGAGAATAAAAAACGAATGATACTTTCCAGTTGGATAAACAGTGTATGCTTATCCAGACACTTCGGTAGCAAAATCTGTCGCGCTTTTAAGACCGAAATCCTTTCAAGAAGCGAGTCGAAATTCAACTAGTTTGTGATTATGAACTGAAAAACCGGTCTTTGTGGCTGGGAGAAAGCAAGAAGATCATTTGTTTTCAAAATTCGTGCCCACTGTTTTTTGTATGTAACTTATATAGAGTCTGAATGGACGGATGAGATGTCCGCCAACTAACTGCTTACTGAACAACAAAATGGTGCACATAAACAGAAAGGTGCTGCATTATAACACTCGTTTTCTGGCCCCCAAATCGCACACCAATTCCTAAGGTCTTGGATACAAAGATAATTGAAGGTGTAGGGCTGCTGAAAAGAAAACACTGGAAAGTGTTTTATCTGTGGCTGGCAATGTGGCATACGCCGGTGAGAAAGCTAGACAGGTGACCAAGCTAAACATACCTTCGGCGTACTGACATTAGGTGTACATGCAATCAGATAGCTGGTAACTGCCTGGGACAAAGCTTCAATCGCCAACACCGAGACTTCTGTCAGCCAATGTGGGATTTAGACAAGGTGGGGGTAATTCCACTCAGCAAAGTCCCAGTGACAGCGGAAATAAATGAGGAAAATATTTATTGTGGAGATTAAAATTGCACCGTATTGTACGCATTTTAGAACCCATTGTGGATTTCACAACCATCTGGAAAAAAGTAGATGTGGAAGATGAAGTGGTGGACAGAAAGACGCATTGACTGGAAAAGCCGTCATAGTCTCCTTCGAACTTCGATTGTGTGCGTTTCGTCTCAAACTGACTAGCTTTAGATCTGTAGATGGACTTGTGGAAGTCTAGAAAAGAACGAACAATTAAAATCTATAAAATTTCTAATGTTAAACAGGTCATCCAGAGATTACAATTTCGGTTGACGTTCTGTCTAGCTTGTTCGGGTTGTAATACCTCTGTACCTTGTAAATGACATTCAAGCCCATTCACGGTGCCAGCCTCTAAGACAGCAGATTTAAAGAGGTTTCGCTGACCTGGCAAAAGATTTGTCCCGCCAACCGATTGGTTGGACCTAAATACATGGAGACGAAAAATCGAAGTGGTCCTTCGAGCTTTCGGACAGACAGTAAAACGTTCTGACCGCCAATAAACTAAACTTGAGTATCGAATGCGCAAATGTTCTTTTTTTTAACAAACATTTTAGCTTTCTTTGATTGATCTGATGAACAAGAGCCGAGAAACATTTCTAGTTCACACTTTATTTTGTTCGTATCTAAAACGGTCTTCCTCTAATTCGTCTGCAATCAAAAGGACTGTACCAGAAAAACCAATCGGAGTTTTGTTACCTGTGATCGACAGGCGCTTTATAACGGAAACTCTTATGTTTCCCCAACCACTGAATACCAGTCATCTTTGGTCCCTGTGTTTAACCATTTTGTCTGTTCCATCGTTATGATTGTGCCTGTAACTAAAGAGAGATTGATATAGCCAAAACTCGTTAATAATACCGCTTCACACTTCTGGCCAAACAGTACAACTCGGATGAAGTAGCTTTTTTAGAGAAGCAAGCCAAATTCAAGTTGTCTTTTCTTTTCTTGTTATTTTGCAGTATTTCATGTGCATTTTTGCAGTGTCGTTCTCCTTGCACCACTGGACAAGAAATGAGAATATATGACAATCAAATACATTCAAATCACTGTCAAACGTTGCTCTATAACGAAAAATTATATAGTGACAGTTTGTGAACGTTTTCGGTATAGTTACCCTTTTCTACCTCACTACCAAGCGATAGATGTTTCTTTGACTGACGAAATTTATGTGTTTCCTTTGAAGACATGGAAGTTTTCAGTTTCCTTTCTTGTTTATATGCAGGACTGTTGATAATAATATTGACGTTGTACCGGTGTGCGAAATTGGGTTACCGTTGTGTACAGATTTACTTCAGTGACACAATTAATTTGTTCAACGGCCAACCGCGTACACAGTATGAAGGGATAAGATATCGAACCTTATATACTGCAATAGTGAGGGTTGAGCGTATCGAATTATGTATGCAATAGCCCTAAGTAGATGGCTGTTCTAAATGTCGGCTGAGCAACACATATCCCATATGGTCTTTTCAGTCGCCCTCAGTGACCCAATGATGTCCCCAGGTTGATCGATGACGTTGGCTGGCCTGTCACTGACCTCAGCCGAACTCAGCCCCGTGAGTATAGCCTAGCAACCGTTTAACCGCACACCCCTGTGACAAGTGTGGTTTTGCGTCCATCTGCCAGGCGCATATTAACATTGCGATTATCTGCCAGGTGGGCAAACCCTTGATATATAGCGCATTCCATACATAGATACAATATTCCGACAACTTGTCGACATAAACGAAATGTGACTATGGTCCACTCCTTCAGATTTGCATATACATATTGGTCTTTGTCACTGGAAAAATATGTCCAAGTTTAGTTCAGATCGGTCAAGCTGGCTAATTTTGCTCCATGCGAGTGAAAGACGAGTGGACGAGAGAAAGTGTTGGTGACACTTGTTGCCCAGGCTTAGCACACCGAAAACACCGTTTGGGGTAGAACTCATAGAAAATATGGCTTGTCCTTGGGGACTGGGACACAGGGTCTACTATAGGTGGTGATTACAAATAGGTTTCACTACTAGTTGGGAAACTGTTTTTTTGATTAAATGAGGATTGCTTACCACCAACTGGCACTCGATACAAAACCCATAAGAGGGAGGACACTTGATATACGAGCGCCCTAAACATGACGATCTTTGTGCTTGAAAACAACTAGGAAACTTTAACCATTTTAGTCAAGAAATAAGTAAAGAGAAAGGATTTCGATTACAACACTCTTGAGGAAGGCCTCCCGAGGTGGTTGAAACGTAGAGTACTACAACTTGCTCGTAACGTTGTGTTATTCCCAATCTGTTTATCAATAAAGGGAAGGGAACCTAAACGCGTGTCAGTGTTCAAACCAGGAATACTTTACTATTAGTAGTAGAATGGCGCCAGTTGAACACGACCTGCATACTGAGTCAAGCAATGCAGTCTGTTTCAAAACAACGAAGGCCCGAACGAGAATACACGCTGCACACATTCCTTGCTGGGAACAGAACGGAATCCGATTGACACCTTTCAATGCGAACCAGTCCACGGGATTCACCTGAAACCACGCCAACTAAACCCCTTGAAAAGTGGTGTGTAACAGGACTTCTGTCAAAACAGCTTCTAACCCCAGTCCTATGGAAAACGATCATGCTATTCAGGAACTTTGAACACAGACTACTCCAACAATGTCGGTCGTACAGCCAAATGTGAGCAGTACACCAAAGCATTAGAACTATGGTTCTAAAAAGATATCCTTTAAGTTCATGCTCTCTTCAATGCACGTATTATTTTCAAGTTGATCACTACCCACATTTGATCGCAGCCTTCCTCCGTCTAAATATGATTCTGAAGTGGGGCATAATCTCATAATTAACGTCAGATATGGTGACAGAAGTAAGGACGCCTCAGTATTCCATGAATCGCAAATCAAACTTTTCCTGCAACAAATTTGAACAAAGAAGTCAGAAACAGTTTTTTGCACAATGTACCTCTCGAGCACATTTCGTTACATCTCATCAGGCACATACTGCAGTCTGTAGGTTTATATGGCAAAGTTCAATGGGCATTGTGAAGCTAAACAACAAAACCAACAACCACACAAACACGCACATTCACACACATTCATGCACATTAGTTACCAGGGCAATCTGGCACTGATACAGGGGAGTGGCTTCTATTTGCTAATTGCGACCGCGTCCGCGAACCACAGAAATCCTCATACCTTTGTCGCGTAACATATCCGAAACGTTTTCCCCAGGTTCAATTGGGATGCAGCGGAATGTGTTCGAGAGGTACATTGTGCAAAAATTTGTTTCTGACTTCTTTGTTCAAATTCCGTGAAGTACCCACCCAATTCTTCCCTAACGCATTCAGTAACCCAGTATACAGCCACCGTTTTGCATTCCGTCCGGTTGGTTGATGAGGCGGAGAGAATCTGACCAATTTACTTCCATGTGCTCACGTATATTTGGTCTGCCAGTATTTCACCTACAGTCTATCCATTAGCAACGATCCACGAATAAAGCGAAATGTTTCATGTCCTTCGGATTAGAGCCTCGGGCAATCGGGTTTTCCGTTACCACGTTAACTGTGCCTAAGACACAAAAGTAGACACACACCTTTGTGAATAATTTCCGTTTTAACCACTTTTATTATTCTCACACCAGCAATTATCAACTTGTGTTTTTACAACGAGTCCTGGTAGTCAAGCCGGAAGAGGCCGAACCGGATACGATTTCTTTGCAAATCTCTTCGCGCAAACAGCATGGTATGCGCAAACATTACGTCATGTGGCTTTTCATAACCAATATCCGGTTTGAACTGCCGGAGTCTTGTGTTTGCAGTTTTTAGTTAACAAAAAACGTTTCGCAGTAAACTGTGCTTATTCCCCCCTGGATTAGTAACCGTAGATACGAACGATGGCGGTTCACAAAAGCATCCGAATGCACGCATCGTCTAAGGGCTCGAAATAGCTTGGTCCCAGTGACCATCAGCAGAAAGATAGACGATTAGTTCGGTCAGGACGAGTCTCCCAAACAGTACTGGTGCCGAGGTAGAAACCTACAGGTTGAAAGAAAGTGTCAGTATGATAGACCAGAAGTTCATTGGTTGGAAAAAGAGGCTGTGATCGCTGGGAGTTGTAAGATTGGAGTTAACAGGACAGTTACTGTGTCTCCTCTCGATACGATCGGGCAACCTGATCATTGCTCACAGGCGAGAGTGGTTGAGCGTTCAGATTTGATCATTCGGTCGTGCCTGATGTGAAGTCAATGGCGCAGTGGTCAACACGGTTGCCTCATGATTGGAATGGCCGGAGTTCAAATCCCGGCCGTGACAAGGATATGCACTACTGACGAGCTCTAATGAGAACGAAACTCGAGTCTAGTGCTTCTTTCCGAAAGAGGCTGGCTGGAAAGTCTATCTGAATGCGAAGGCTGTGTTCAAATGTGAGTGATGGTCAACTTGAAAATAAGCCAAATCCCCGACTACTCATCAGTTGTAAGACTACTTGTTAACTATTTTCCTGATTCGTCGTATTTCTTATGAGGAAAGGAAATGCAGCGAAATTTGAAAATAACCAGAAGTTTGTCTAATTCCAAACGATTTTTGGCGAACATTCGTTTGTTTGCCTCACCTATACCACCTTAATTTCCCGGATGTTCCGCCTTACATGACGTCAGCTACACATAGCCACGGCGATATCAACGAAATTCGCTGACAGACCCTATTCAGATCTTATACTTGCTATCCCCAAGAAATTTTAGTAAACCGGGGATTTAAACAGCTGTCCTGACCTATGACGCTTTGTACTCATTCGGTTCCCTCCACTAACTGAACCAGATCCAGATGACAAAACTGAAACCCAAAACATAACGAAGTTCTCCTCGATTGTCGGGTTCGTCATGAACCAATTCCCCGACTGTCCTCGCAGGTTACGGATGACCGGAGTAAAAACCGATGGAAAGCCATCATCACCACCACCGGCAGCGGTCACAATGTGTCCCTTACTCAACAGATGGCTGGCTGTAAAATGTATTGATTAGACGTCTAATCCAGGCTACACTTGTCATTTGTCTTAACTGAGCTCGACAGACTGTTACGCAACAGTCAAGCGACCTAGTAACGGGAACTCGAGAAAATGCGGGGCTGTGTGGATTGCTGACGCAACACACATTCGAGTTACCAACCCTGTCTGCCACCGTGCTCGTAACACAGACGAACCGTCTGTTAAACAGTCCGCAACTCATGAGACTTGGAAGCTGCAACCACGCATGGTGTACAGAAAGACAAGTGCTTATAACCAATAGCACGAAGCAATTATTTAGAAAGTTGAAGATTACAGAGTGAGTAGGCAGGGATTTAAGTATTTGGTGCGGGGTGCATTGTGAACGGCAATAAACACTTCATACAACACTGCATGTGATGATTCGAAGGGATAGTCACAAATGACTCCGCTGTATAAGCTATCAGAGACGTCTGTTAGGTGATCACTTTGTCTACTATCAACCTACCACAGACAGAAGGAGCAGATTCGTGAAAACTCAAGTCTGCTCGCCTCTTCTTACGTTTGTCCGTTTTCTTGTACTTCGTAACCTCCATCATTTTTAACTTCTGACTCCTCAGGTACAGAGTGATAACCTGAATTCTTGAGTCAACCTCAACATTCACATGATCATCGATCCCACAAACATTATGTAGACTGGGTGGTAATCTTCATGACTTTACTCAAGTAGAATGACCATAGGTGCACTGCAAATATCCAGCTACCAATCTGCCTTACTGTTAACAACACTAAGTCAACATCCATTTGATTACTTGCTCCGGATCGTAAACTGAAAGTCGTGACCACGAATCACTTTTCAGCTACTCCCAAATGAAACCGAATCTGACCGTGAAGTTTGTACCAAGACTTTAGTCGTCCACAACGTGACACACCTTTGATACTGACCATCGTCTAGATCAGCCTATTGAGGCAAAGCCGTAAGCAATCGAAGAAGTCGTGTTCAGAATAAGTGAACCAGTTAACTTAGTCAAACAAGGTAAAATCCATCATATAGTAAAATGTGAATCTCAGCTGACTACTACACGTCCAGTGAAGGTGTTTTTACGAGATGTCAAGACGGCTTATCGCACTGAAGAAGTGAAGGTGAACTGAGACGACCTAAATAAACCGCAATAAACAGGAGCAAAACGAACTTGTTCACTGAAATTGCTTTAAGCAATAAAGATGATCACTACTGTATACAGTATACTGCTGACTTCATAAATGTGTTCTTATCAAGACGACAGTGTTCTCCTGATTATCTTTAGGGGGAAGCCGCACAAAGAGTAGGACAATCTGTGTGACAGGACGCATTTAAAAGGGACCGTACGGAGAGGGATGTGGCATCGATAAGCCTACGTGATACAAAGTAATCAAAAAAGAATTCATTCTATTATTAAAGTGGTTGTTGCATGTAGCAACTTGGTACCTGGTAAGAACAGCTCTGGTATGAAGTATGGCTTAGATAGGTCCCATCAGTACCGCATACAGTGGAGAGTTGAAGCCGATATATGTGAACAGGTGTTATACATATTTCAGACCACAAAGATTCGGTTGCTGATGTTACATGAAGTGACGTGAACTACCTCGACTAGCTGTCGTACGTTTTCATTGAGCTCATGATTATTAAAAGCGGGTTGAAATCGGTTAACCTACTTCAACAAGAACGACATCCACTAAATTAGAACAAAATAATTTATCTGCTGAAAGCCTCCTGCTGCATTAACACGATCAACCTATTAACACGTAATAGACTACTGCTCAGCACTAACGCAGATGGTTGTGTTAGTAGGATCGTCTTTCGAGTTTCAAAATGTTACGCAAGAAAATAAAAATTAATGAGGAGTTATGCGGTATCATTGAAAATCATTTTATCAATCTGAGTTTTGAATCACCAGATACACGAATTACTCAGTGGACGAAGCCTCTAACATGGAACTCCCGATAGATAAATTCGCAAAACAGCCACTAGTCGGTAGTAGACAGGTTCATTCAAGTTCAGGATGAGATCCTATCTATTAGAATAACCAAAAAGAAATTTGGTGACTGAGTAATGCTAATCATAAATAAGGAGAAACGTGGGGAGGGGGTTACATTCTCCCCATACACTGTACAAAATCCATTGAAGTGTGTACTGCATGTAGCAACCAGAAATGAAAGGACCGACCAAGTTCAAACAATCGACTTCACTACTGAACACGATATCAAACAAGCAATACCACACTTGTCAAACAAACTTTGTCAATTCAAAGAATAACACCTAAAAATGGCAAGGTTGGCAGAATATGGAATAGACAAGCTGGAAAATTATGTAAGGCCCAAGGAGATGCAAAACGGAAGGTGGGGAAGCGCTATCACAAGGATATTTGTCCTGCACTGTCATCAACACAGTTGGAATATGAATTGGCAATCTGATATCGGATCATTCTATCTTGATCAGTCTGAATGAGATAACCGCACATCTTTGATATAACCGGGATTTAACTTCCTATCCACATTCACATAAGTAAGCTGTGTTAGTCATACTGCTACTAACACTCAGCCACATTCGCGTTTAAGTACTGTACTGATCAACAATCATACACGTTAAAAAATCGTGCAGTTTACAATTGCAAATGTGGAAGAGGGTGTCTGGAAAGTGTATTTGTTCAGTCAATATTTTCAGTCCATATTGATCAAATCCGTGGCTCCTTAGGAGTAATGCGATGATTAGCATTACTGATGGGTCAATGTTAGCGGCGAAAAGCGACATATGTGAGTGTTTACTACAGAAGTTAAGTGAACTAGTTACACGCACAAGGTTTGGACATTTTTTATGCTTCTGTTCGATTTACTTTCCCCTCCTTCTATCGTGAAATAAATCTGGTAGTCATATATTTGTTAAATCAACCATGAGTGAACGAAACACCGCAAGAATTCCTTGCAAAATCCATCTAAAATTTAGTCTGTCCACATGTGGACGACTTGTCACGTTTCAACGAATTTTCGTATCGTACTATACAAGACCGATTGAAACGGGAAGTAATTTCTCTATATGTTAAAAATAAACTGCATGGATAGGGTTCGAGCGCGGAAAATTCATGGGAAGCATGAACCCAAATTTGACGCAGGAGTTGGCCATGGTTTGAGGGAAGGAGAAAATAAAGTAGTTAATGTTGTGTGTTTTTGCCCTCCCCTCTTTAGTGGAGCGGTTGAGTTCATTAAGAAAGCTAGCCCACAGTTGAACACGCACATTGATAATGATTTTGACGACTGATTGCTGTCTTTTCATTATCAATCACAGCACACAAAAGCGAGGCGTGAAATTCTCACCTCTGTTCTGATTAATGGACTTGGTAACCACTGACTTCTTGCGTGACCGCGTGTTGCAAGTGGTATCTCGCAGACTGTATATTTGTCTTTTTGTTCACACCGTTATTCACCACAGTAACTGACCTCATCATCACATTCTAACGTTTGACGCTTGGGGCAAATCTGATAGTGGCCTTAGTTTGACCCCACCAGCACATAACCTGAATGTTTGGACAGAGAAAAAGCGTCCAGGGGTCCAATTCATAATGTTTGTTAGCCATTAGCGATTGCTTGAATGTTTGGGGGAGAGGGTATGCCACAATTCCCCACTAGCTACTGACCAAGGCTAACGCATGAACTTCGTATTGGAACGTTTATCAATGGTGGTTTGTGTAAGACCTATTCATTGTTCAAAGTAACAGAATACAAGTTGTCATATATGCAATGTAATACATCTCTCTAGCTAACTCACTGCTTTATTTACCCAGAAAATGAAATTTAATTACTATCATATGGACAACCTCAGCAAACCAACTAATCATATTTTACTTAAACAGTGTCGGTCGGAAAAAGGGAATTTTTCACTACCAAGATGAAAGAAAACTTCTGTATATACTTTAAGTATATAATACAAAACGCGAGTAACAGATGGCCTAGGTACACTGTTGTATGACACTAGTGTAGATTTAATGCACAGTGGAATTGGAATACGTGAACTGAGGAACATATGAGGGAGCCTTGTTTTCATTTGTACCACAAACACAGCTATTCTGACAAAGTGTGATTGCATAATGGTGAACACTGAATATCTCTAACGATAGAGAGGAAACTGAAATACTTCAACAAACGTTTATGATCCCAACCAGAAAGACCTGCTACTGACTAACCGTGTTTTGTTTTAACGCACAAAAGACGTTCACTAAGAAGCTGAAGCTATATGGAAGCGCTCGAATCAACTGAACGATCAGGTAGCAATGGTCTCCAGGTTACTGGTATAGTCTACTTTTATATGAGTTACCAAGCTTTTATTCATGTCTGTTATGAGTCCATGTCTCACACAATAATCTGATCATCGATTATCCTGAATGTACACCTACTTATATTTATCGGTTTCGTATCAAAATACACGATAACGGTTGAGTCGTGCCGATATAGAACAAAATTTAACCTGACTAGATCATCGGACTAGAAAAGAGTTAGATTTTACAGACGATGTGGATGAGTGTAGTGAACCCACATTCGGGCTGTGTTCAATCACTGTATGACATGTGGGTCAAGCAGTAGCCACATATGCACTACGTTGGTTTACATTGGGAAGACGGTTAACGACTCTTCTGAGCATAATCAACGGATGCGAGTGGTACTGAGGTTCGCAAAATGCCTCAGAGAGCACAGTATAGTCCGCGACAATTTTTCATAACCCATTGCCTGGTTAAGAAGCCGGCAAAACGAAAATTGACGACAGTTGGCACAGTGACGTTAAAAACGGGATATTTGAGCTGATATATTGGAGATGGGAAAAAAGAACTATTTTCGAATCCACAGAAACATGAAGCAGTTGGGAATTCACACTATGTCACCACCAAGTAGAGTTGGAGATCGAAGAAAGTTTGTTGGTCTGTGTTACTGTTGTACAAGCGGTTTTATGTTTCGGCCTACAAGACCTCAATGCTCTTGATCAAGATATACATAGGTTTGAGCTTTGGGAAAAGGAGACACTTTCTTGGAAGTCAGCAGATGACTGTTATCCCTCCACATTTATGGAATAGGCAACTTTCTGGTGGCTCGGTTATCAGCTACCCTGTCTGTGTGCCCGTTAACACAAAACGGTTCTCGCAAATTCGGCTTGTAAAGTTAGGGGATACCAGGATCACCCTTCCAAATTAGATTCTAAGGCTTATCCAACATGCCATAATTGTAAGAAATTCTTGCGAATTACATGCTCCCACTGTCTTGTGCATTTGTACTGGCTAAAAATACACTTAAATTGTTTATTTACCAATGAGGATTATTTTATTTGGTTGGAACACACGAAATTTTACTTTTGTATTATCTTTAATAACCTGGGTAAATGAGGATAAATAGTATGAATAATAGCCCAACTCGGCGCGTTGTCTACCGGTCACCTGCCAGAAAATAGCATCTTTTCAACAAAAATCTTCTAGGTCCATCCGTAAGTGAACTAAAGCTGAACGAATAGAGGAATGAGTTAACAAATAAACAAATTTTAACTGAACTTCCATAAAAAATAATCACGCATGATCACCGGTTTATTGAATTAAGCTGTTAAATTTATACCTGGCAAAGCCTTAGCTGACGTGCAACATATTACGGCATCAGATATCTAACGATAGTCATGCCACGCAAACGTGGACAAGTGTGGTCAAGGTTGTTGCCCTTCAAACTTGCTACTGCCTGGCTGGTGTGTGGTGCGACTACCAGTGAACATGTTGATAGTAATCTGAAGATTCATCTGACCACGTCTGTCTTCCTTTCATTGCCTTTAGACTTGGTGAATACTTCTGCGCGTGTGTAAAATGTACCTGCAGTCTGGGTTCAATTAGACTGAGTGACAGCAACGCTGGCATCGTCTGCCTCGTTAGCAAACAAGGCTACCACAGTCCCCGTCCCAAAAAGTCCACTTTGTTGAGCTTGAAGAGGACGATGGGCACGTACCCCCGCTGGGTTCGTTAACACAGCACCATCTGTTTACCCTTTCGCACAAGATGATTCGTCCACGTGAGGTTTTCTGTAGGTTTGTCTCTGCACGCGTTCCACAACTGACTTTAGACCCTGACCACCGTCAAATGCTTCGTCTGTGAAACAGAATAGGAAGGTTACACTTGGAAATGCCACACAAACCAACAGCACACAACACACCCCAACAATGTGGCTTTGTTTCAGGTTAGATAGTGCTGACAGATTGTGTAGATCAGTGTCTGGTTCACTAGTACTGAGTCCAGAAGTTACAGTTCATAACCCGCACAAATGTGACAATCTATTTCTAAGGAATGGAGGACTTATGACTTACATATGTGAAAAAAGTTGTCATCGATTCACTAAAACTGCGTGACATTTTAATCCGGCCCTTGTCACCTTGGTTATCGGCTATTGAAAAAAACGATCATAACGGTCCATTCATGTAGCATTCCATTTGGCTTTTGGCCAAATATCAATCGGAAACTGTAGCCTACCCGGCAAACTGATGATCACAGTTGAGAGCTTATTAAAGGGACAACAAATGGATTAAACTGATGAACAACACGTGGCCTAGGCCTTTCGTTCGTGCTTTGTGCTGGTACAGACACACGTACGCAAACATAATCCGGGGCGACACAGTCAACAGACACTTATCGTGTTTTGTGGCCACATGCACATTGAACTGACCAGTTTCAACCTGAAACACGTGCACGTGTGTACAGGCAGAAGACCTGTTTGTGCCGGATAAGAGCTTTAGCCTTAGAAAAATGCACCGGAAAATAGTTTGAGATTCAGTCTTTGCACTCGTGTGGTCATGCCACATGCCACAAGTACCTTGAACCGGTTCAAACCTGTTCCCGCAAAGCAAAGGGTATTTGTATGAGACCTGAATGCCTCAGATGTGAGATATCCGTAGGTGTGCTCCTAAAACTAAATCCGTGTGTATCACCGACTAAGTTCACAAAAAATGTCTAGCTGGCATTCAATTTGCCACGAAAATGCTACGCAATGGAGACTCAGTGAAGAATATCCGAGTTTTCGGCGTCACTTCGCGTTCCCATCGGTAGAGTACATGTGGCTTAGAGACACAAGGTTCTTGCTACTAATTCCAATTTAGCTAAGGTTCTGATTTCGAAAACTCACATCCTTAATTGACTCCGTTTTCTGTGGCTTCCATGGGTAACAACACAGTCAACCCGGCGTTCTGCTTCAAGCAAACACCTGCCTGAGTTACTTTGGAGATCTTGAAGAGTACACAGTCCACTTCAAAACACATCCTCTACAGTCAGAAAGTGAATAGGGGATTAGTAAAACCAGCTCATAAATTCATAACTCACAAATTACTTGGGTGAGAGTGACTGCGAATCAAGCCAAGTATGGAATCTCTGGAGAACAACAGGCACGGGTGGAAGAAAATAAGTCTGCACTTGGATCACACTGAAAGTGTGAATAGAACTTTGGGATGGTCAATTTCCAGGGGGTGAAAAGTTTCATAAACTCTCGGAACCAATTGTTCCATTAAGCCTCATGTCATAAAGCTCATTGTGTAGCAACGAAGGTGTTAGCAATTCGCCAGTAGCATTTAATCTCTTTCATAAACTTAGAAATTGACATGAGTGTGGGTCGGTACACAGAGGGGTAGATGATCAGATGTGGGTCCGAGAATTCAAGTGTAAAACAGATATGCGAGTCTCCAGATTTGGAAAAGACATTACACGTGTGAAGTTGCTGCCTCATTTAGAGCACATGTACTTCACAGATAAGGTTTGATATATGGCCCTGGTTACGATGTGGACTTACGAGCCAATGAAAATCGGATAGGGGCTCAGTACAGATTTGGAATTTGGCCCGTGGTGTCTGTGTACCGGTCATGCGGACCAGAAAATAAAACTTGCTATGACTTGTATTTCTTCATTGCCGTAATCGAATTCAAACTTAACTGTTTCCCTCCTCAAATCTGCAAAAGGATGTTTCTCTTTTGATCCGGATGTCGCACGAAGCAGGACTCATTTTTGGGGAAATAACTAGAATAACATAAAACACAGTGAGTCAAAAAGTACAACTGCAACCATGTTTTCATTTTAGTATAATAAGTCAAATTAAAGTGTACAATGAGTTGGCTAGGTTCACTGCATTAGAAGATTATGTGAAGTCAGCCGTGTGTGACTTTGGTGTATTGCATGCGCACAGGTAAGTCTTCCACGTTGTAACATTGATTTTAGATGTTAGGATGATTTGGCGTTGAACCGGGCGACATGGAGGAATACGGTTCGGGCGGTCGGACGAAAGTTCAACGAGCAATTATTGCGCTGCCGCGTGCGGTAGCGTACGGTACGCAAAGGAACCATCGGTGCCATAGGTTGCGGTGACGTGACTATATGGCGTTGCGATGAGTGCGGCTGCGAATGCGCTGGCCGATTGGTATTATTAGATTACCAAATTACTTGTGGTACACCGTCCGCGAAGGGGCGACGAGTACGTTAGGCTCAGGTAGGTCATATCAGTGTATTCATTATAATTCTGTTAACGACTGCGTCGACCAACATCCTGGTCGTTAACAATTAATTCGCCTCTCTTTTGAGAAACTTGAGTGCCTGTGGTCTTTTATCCATTCTTTTCTTCGGCTTTGTCGGTGTGTTGTATGATGAATGGTCTGTCCGGCTTTTCGCAGTTCAATGAGAATGTTATTTTCATCTCTATCTTCCCTGGGATGCACTAACCTGCACTCCCATACTGCAACGCTTATTGTATTACACTTCAAAAATCTTTCTTCTCAGTGTAGATCTCGCCATTGCAGCCATTCTGTCTGTTTACTCTCCGAGAGATAAGAGTTTCCTTTCCCTGCTAACCAATCAACTGGCTAACCAGCATTGGCCGGCTGGACAGAAACCTCCCACTGGCACACATCCCGGTCTTATTCCTTCGGTTTTACACTGGATATGTGGTGTGTTGGTGGAATCGCAAGTGGTGCGGCGCAAGCCAGTTGCAGTGATGGCTAAGCGCAGGCGTCCTTTGGCTTCGGTCACTGTGACAGGCTAATCCGAATCGGATGCCGCCAACCGTAGTCCCCAGTGGCGCGAACACACCAGCAATTTCAGAATTGACTACTTGAACGTAGAGTAGCAAGCACTACATATACCAGTAACTATTTGACGTGCAACACAAACATACTAAGCCAACCTTGAAACAGACTGAGGTAGGGTTCACACAACGAAATAGTCAATGACTATTGATAACCAAATGCTGCAAAAACCAAGCCAAACTGGCAAAATGGTGGACTTGAGACAATAATGTAAAGTTTAAGAGTACACTACAATTTACACATATCCGTAAATACACGAAATTGAAAAAAAACTGAGGCAAACATTTAAAATGGACTTAAAATCGCCTCATCCCATGTAGTGCATATTCACCAATGTGTATAGGATTAACAGCACAGAACTTCTTAAGAGCAATAGGGCAATGGTTGACGCTACACCAGAATTCTCACATCTTTGTAAATACAGAAAACCGATTATGAAAAACTTAAGGGACACCTGAACCTGACTGATTCAGTGCAACAATCAACGACCTTGCCAATAGGGTGACTATAGAGAATATGGTCGAATTTACAGTTAGTTCGAACCATAGCAACAGTTCGAAATTTAATAATTAACTTGAAAGAATGTCAGTTGCTGAAACAATTCAATTCCATCCAAAGCTGGATTAAAAATTCCTGCTTAAACTTACCCTAGACTCACATAGTCAAAATAGGCTTCGAAACACGTCGGAAAATGCTGAAGAAATGATTAGCAATGGACTGTTGTTAAATAAATGTATCAACTTAGATTAATCAACGATGGTCATTAAGCTACTCACAAAAAATGGGACCACAAGCAACAGTCACGGTGGAAAACCTCGCGGGTGAAATGGAAAATGATGAGGATTATGTAATTAACCAGAAACTGTAACGAAATAAGCTTATTTTCCTGTTTATTTAATATTTAAGCATATATGTGTATACCG
The DNA here is from genome assembly GCA_008508345.1 of Paragonimus westermani. Classification (NCBI taxonomy): domain Eukaryota; kingdom Metazoa; phylum Platyhelminthes; class Trematoda; order Plagiorchiida; family Troglotrematidae; genus Paragonimus; species Paragonimus westermani. The sequence continues at coordinate 51,569 of QNGE01001668.1, forward strand.
TATGCATGGATACCAAATAATCCACTGACAAATGAGGCACTATCGACTATTCGTACATCAAAACGCGTGGTTCCAACTGCGTCCTCGCTGGATTACAGTCTTCCCCACTTCCGCTAGTGCCATATGTTGATTGGGATTTTTCACTACGCCCACGTGTGAACTTCACCTACGCGAACACTCTGATGCCCGAAGGGCGATTAATCCCATAAAATTTTAGGAATTGCTTTTTTCTTGACGGTTTTTTAATCTTCCAATGAATTCTTCCTTTTGATAGCTGTAGCGGTTGACCACATCTGTTTGTTTTGTTGAAGTAGTACGTCAAATGATTTCTGTTATCTGAAAGGCATTGTCCTGTTCTCGCCTCCAGCTTGTCCGGAATTCTAGTTTCACCTGCCCACTTTACCGGCTGCTACCGGTAAGTTGAAAGTTCGTGAAATTTGATCTTCAAACTAAATGTTCATTAATGCAATAAATGCGCCAAGCTAACAACTGCAGTCTACTTGAATATTACGAATCATGGTTCATGGTGAGTAATTCCCATAGACGAACTAGATTGGGACTCAATATGACATTAAAGTTGGATCGAAAAGTGAAGCTGCCTACAAAACAGTGCTGTCAGTTTTCAGTAGGGGCTGAGCAAACAACTGATAACTATTGAGAAACTGTGACCTTCTCTCAATTTCGTTCCCCAAGTAGGTAATAAGATTTGTTTTGTTCCACCTCAAGGTATACCGTGGATCCCATACTTACCCATTTTCACACTGATCTATTTGTTTCCCATAAACTCGGCAATTACTCATGTTCACTCGACTATGGACAATGAATGGACCAAACGAAATGTACTTTATTACAAGAAAATACTTAACATCCCACTGTAACCAATTAGTTGAAAAACTCATTCATTTTCCAACGATTATTCAGTGACCAGCTATTCCTTGAAAACCAGCCACTGCCCAAGGGTGACCACGTGGATAGTCTGCCTTCATTTAAATTGTGCTTTCTTTCAGCCCGGGTTCTCTGTCATTGCCGATACAAATCCTACTAACTGAGCATCCAGTCACCTACCCTGTGCCCTTCATCCCGATCAGGCCAATTAATGACAACCATCTTCCAAAGGCCAACCTATTATGAACTTTGTCCCAACCAACTACATATCACAGTAGGGCACTTGTAGCTCGCCGTCGCTGCCACGGTACACTAACGGCAGTTCTGCTAGCGGATACAGGACAATGTCGTTCTAAGGTCACTCGATATCCATGTGTAGTTCTCTATCCGGGTGCTATCAATCTATTCAGGCCAAACAACGGAAGCGCATAAACAGCCGCTGTCGGTAAACAGCTGTCCCACCTGAATGACCTCGAATCTGACATGGTGCCCTTGACTGTTGTGTGATGTACTATTTATAACTGACACGGGATCTTTATGTTTTCGCATCCTGTATGCCTACAGATCACCAATAATGTGCGGATGCTCACGCATTTAATGGTTGGATCGTGGTGAACCAAATGAACTTTGGGTGAACCTATGAGAAAAAGCGAATACGAAAGTGAACTTCACCTTAAGCGTTTCAATATGTGATTACCGAGGTCATTTGGAAACATGTTTCATGCAATACAGAGTATAGTGCCTGCAGTTAATGCGACAACGGATGGCGCAGTTGCCTCCAGAACCACTGAAATATTACGTCCACTGAGACTCCTTGGGCCGTGTTCCAGAAAGTATTAGCTGAGGTTGTCAAGCTTTCATATTACCCTTGTTACTATTGCAACCGTGAAAATAAAGCCTACCCTCAGAGCATTTGAACTGGCTTCACGATCAACACAAGTCATTCACCAGTGCCCACAGTCTGGTCGAGAGACCCCGATCAGTTTACGACGACATCACACACGCGGTGCACTGAGGGATGACCGAATTGAGGATAGAAACACAGTATTACAAGTGAACGTGATGTTCTTCGAATAAACACGTGTAACTCCAGAGTCGAGTTGATTACATCATGCGGAGACCAAACAGGACTCGTAAGGTTGCAGATTACGTAACCTCAATTGACTGTGCGCTTCGCAAACAAGTAAAGGCGATCCAACACCCCCTCTTTCATTCTCTATGCCTTGCTCATCAAAGGGTACAGGGCAAACACACGTGCAACCAGTAGCACGCGGAATGTTGGCACGTGTTTTTGGGAGTTTGTGTCAACGGTCAATTTGGATACTGTTCTTTTGATATGCTCGTACTAGAAAGGTTCAAATTTTTTCGTGAGTAGTGAGGAAGAGTGATCGGATTACTACCTGTTTAGATTAGAAATAGTATCAGGAACCACAACCCTTCTTTGTAAAGCTGGAAACAATACATGCATTCTATTGGATGAACGATTGGAAGCATTCAGGTGAAGATGTTTATTCGCTTAGGCTGGCTATCGAGCGAACGCTGCTCGAGACTAAACACTGATAGGAAACCAGACGAAATCTAGAACAAGGCAAAGATCCTTGATCAAATCAGGACTTTATTCTTGCTGTTCTGCAGCCGCTGGCATATCCGTACTCTGTGATCAAGTTCACCTCCGTTTGGAATCATCAACTGAAGACTGGAAAACCGTGTTTAGAACCCAAGGTCTTCTTGCAAGCAGATAGTACTCTTGCCCACCACGTAGATTGTTCACATCACATTTAATGGGGTCAGGTAGGCCGGTGAATCTCCACATCCACGTCACTTACAAGATGCGTGAACGTCTATTTCAAACTACATCAATGCATTAAAAATGATAGGTAGGGATTTTTGCTGCCAGGTCTTGAATCCTGCAATTACCATCGCATAAATCACCCTCGGCTTATACATTAAAACAGTCATTCATATACGTTCATAAAAAACAGTGCTGCCCTCTCAAATAGTGCCATTCTCGCTGCGTTTATTTTTATATTGCTGACAAATCTTGCACGGGGAGACGCGAAAATGCTTGCATCGAATATGCGGACGATATTATGTCGAAAGCTCTCTCAGTTAATTTGCTTACATACTGCTGTACAACAAATTTTTCAATGGTCATACTGTAAGTATTTAATTCATAATCGTGACAGACGAATATGGACATAGTTTACAATGCCGTACAACCGCCAGCTCGTTAATTTACTTTGCCAGTTCTTCTATCCATCAACTAAACAATGCCTGGTCACCACGTTCTGATGGTACAACCAGTTATGCGTCTTACGTTCCTCCGATTCAAAGTGACCTATACGCCGTGAACGTATGTTAAACAATTGCACTATCTGCAAACTTTAGATTGATCAGATTTACACTCTTCCCTCCCAAGTGTAGTGTTCATCGTTGCTCAGACAAGTCATTACCTGAAAGTCATCATTTAGGCAAATGTCCCTTCACTCAACAGATAGCGGTATTCAGCTCTTAAACTTGCATTACCACATGCTATCAACAAGGTTGGGTTTTTGTAAACAAAGTTCACCTACGTGCATCTCAGTTCGTGTAATTCAGATGGTTCCGTTCTCTATCGAATCCTACTAAGATTTAAGTTTATAACTTACACATTTTACTATGATGCTTCGCTTTATATCCTGTAACAACTTTACTCTGTGGATATTTATGAAGCCCTATCACACGTACGTCTGACTGTCAGTACGATCTTTGTTGCCAGCAAACTAGAGGTTCATTGTAGTTTGGGCTGAACAAATGCCCACTAGTCTCTAGTTTTGTATGTGATAATTGTTTTCCGTTATGTTAAGAAACGTTGGGCCGGACTGAGTGGTTAGAATTGATTAGGGTTACGTCAGTACTTTATTGTAGTTCCTCGAACACATATATTTCTGATACTTAAACGAACTACAGCCCAATTCTCCTCTTTCCTCGCCCTGTATGACAAGAGTAGAGACTACCGGATAGTTTTCGGCCATGCGGTACCGTGTCATTACATGAACGTTGTCCGGTCGAAATTCCTTATGAGGATATGCGGGGATGCATGGAGCGTTTCCTATTGACTTAAACATTTGCCCAGGGATTCTCCTACAATTTCCCTTGTTCTCGGTTTTATCAAACCGTGAATTATCACTGCACACTTTGTTCTTGTCCTGTTTATGATGTATGTTACATTAAACACTAAACTGCACGAACCTGATTAGCATGTTCTCAAATAACGACCGTCCATCCACGTTAAATCTGCCGGTCACGGAACCGCAACAGCTGAACAAATGTGTACTGATTTTCTACTCACTTGTTTGGATTAATGTAGAGCACTGCACGGAAGTTGTGATTAACTGATTTATCTCGACCCAAACGTTGATCATCATCCTCTGTAGCATCAGGTACTCAAGTGCTCACAATCGGGGACGCATGCATAGACGATGCATATAATATATGGGCTCAGTGTGATGACCCCGTTTACGACATTTATTCCATACTGTTCACCTGGACTGTTGTCGATTCTGCATCCATAAATTAAATGACCCGTAGTTGCATGTGCTGTTGATCTCGTTCTTCGTCTTGGTGGTCTTGTTAGCCGGCGGATACCTTTTTACACCCTCTTTCTTTTCCCATCCATCGACTGTCTAACATCCGGTCAAGCAAATAACATGACCTCAGATTTAACAGCCATACGGGCAGGGTCAAATTACTGGCAGTCATGTGTTCCGCAACCTGGATAACAAATCTTGTGGTTTCTGGAACAGTCTCTGTCGGTCTGGTTTCAATAAATCCACGGGAGAGTCCATTTGTTACACCTTCAGCTTCGCAGCTCTGCCGACATAAATCGGGCACTGCCATCAGACAGTATTACAGTGTAATTTAATGGTTTCTTACTCAATACACTGACCGCATTACGCATGCCATACTTCTACTGCCCTGAACAGAACTAAATGAAACCCGGTTGGAAAGTGTCAGATAATTGTAACTGATCCCATCTCTTTACTGGGAGTATTACGGCCAGATCACCGCCCTTCCGATATGTTTTATTTAATAACAAATAATATACTGAGTTAGTGAGGCTTGAAACGGTGAAACGTGTAATAAGAGACACTCATGGGGTTGATCATAATTTATTCGATCGGTTCAGATTTCTTTTACCGATCAAGGCCCTCATACAGCCGTCGTCATCTGGTTGTGTCGCAGATTTGTCACCCCTTCCAACTCAGCTTTCGAGCACATGAGATTCGCATGAACACATCGCAAACAAGTCATCAATACGCTCGACACATCTGCAAATGCAATATGCACCAGTCCGGTTTAAACAAACAAACGAGCTGAGTGTCCAAGTCACGGGTGCGATGGCTTGACGCACAGGACGGTGTAGAAGTGTGAAAAGCAAAACAACTATTCGTCATCCACGTTCGGTCGGTTCAGGTATGACAACCGATCGGTTAATGTTTATCGCAGATGTGACGATAAGACTATTTGTGCGCAGGTAGCAGTCGATCAGTTTTTCGACCAATTGTGATAATGTGGTGGACGAGAAACAATTCTGAGCGTGACCAAACAGAGTCAACCTTGTTTTTGTTACATTATCCGAAGTTGCAAGCACTCCCACAGTCTCTGCCTTTACAAATCCAGTTCAGTAAGCCCAAGAAGATTGAGTCAAATGAAATGATGACATTTTGCTAGATATCTCTTGCCTGAAACTTATGTCCAAGCAGCCTCCTCGTACGTAGGTGTGCATCGAAGAGAAGGGTCGAGCGCATGTTTTCTTGCCCATGCGTTATTCGGAGAAAATACCATTTGTTTAGCGTTTTATTATATATGTCAACCTTAAGTATCCACACATAAAGGGACACTTTTGAACGCGAAGGAAAACACAGGTGTGGAGCTTGCCAACACCGAACACTGAAGCACATTGAAACAGGATACTGGTACAACCAACAAACACGAACAATCACTGTAAAACAGTCAGACATACACCGATCTACATATCTGTAGGAACGCGTTATGGAATGTTTCAAGAAAACTTTCACTTCGGTTGATCCTCGATTATGGGCCGATATAGTACAGTTTGATCGTTTCATTTGACTCAACGGTGACCATATAGTTAACTGGCGCGCTTTAACCTTGGTAGACCAGGTGGACTCCGTTATATTCCAGCTTCTATACCTTTTACTCCATTTTCCACAGGTTCACCTGGAAGTTTTCTATTTGTCATAAGCCCTCCGGAATATAGTAGGAAGAACGGTTGTTGAAAACAATGAAGTTTGTGTAGTTGCATTAATCATGGTGTCATCTGGTGCACACTCAATAAAAAACGTCACGCGTATCGGATAAATCTCATGGTCTTTCAAAAAAATCGACCTGTTTTTCTCGTCTGATATTCTACTTCATTTATGGTTGTCTCAGTAATTGTAGGTGTATAGACACTGTTTTTAAACCGAAGCTCTAATGAACAAATGCTAAATAACTCCTTGGAATGGCTAACCACGTCTCACAATGTTTGGTAGGATAAGTAGTAGGTACTTAGTGGTCAGAATTAGCCAGAAGCACACGACCAATTTCAAGGATGTTGATACTCTTGAAGGATGTGTACACGGTGAATTTCGATCACATCCTACTAAACGAGCAGCAGATCCTGAAGGTTGTAGCTTCTATGAACTGCAGTGCGTCTGAGATACATGGCACAACTAACTCGAAAGTGAGTTCGTATTTACAAAGTTTTGTTCTAAAAACCGCCCAGAAATCACGTGAACTTTCCAGAAACTAAACACACTATCAACACTGTGATCACTCCTCGAGTAATATATTTCATAAGAATGATATTAAATCCCAATCTTTAGGAACAATTTTTGATGTCTTCTAACTTTCAGAGGAAGTCCACTTCTTGCTAGCCAAATTACCCTCTTCTTATAATATACTACACTTTTTTAACCCTTAGCATTGTATTCTTAATTCGTCTCAAGTGTATTACGTCACCACTGCCCAGGATTGACAACATGTGTTTAACCTGTTACATCATTAGATATGGGTGTAGCCAGCACATCCTGTTAACACGCCCGCCTCCTTCAATCGCGTTAGCAGCTTGGTTGGCATGCGTTCACCATAGTGACTAATGTAACCATTGCACAAGGCATATTACACGTTAATCTTACTGGATAACAAGTATATGCAATGTGACCACAACTAAATTAATCGGTAATGACAGCCTGATGGTATTTTCTGCGACTGTGAATGTGTGGTTGCTGTCAGATCTAGTGCGTGCACAGCTGTGTTCCCATCGATCTTGGAGCTTTGGTGTCCATATGGTGCTGCCATCGCAGACCTCTCATGAAGCCCTGCACAGGTTAGCAACAAGGCCACATCCCCATACATTCCGACAGGTTTTATTCTCTGAATGGAGCTCACAGCTGTTGCCGTCCGTTGAATGGCGCGTGTTGATCGCTTTACCATTCACGGCACATCTGACTGTCGGTTTAGTCCCCTTGCGTGCATCCTGATTCAGCTGGAGTTAGACGGATAAGGCAAACTAGACAGACACGCACCTTACTGACACCGGGTGAGGATGATTCCCACGTCTGTTCAGTGAATACGCAAAGACAATGTATCAACCAGAGATGCCGTTGGCCAGAAAGTTTATTTCGGTTTTCTAACGAATGAAATTTACTTTCGTCCGTAGTTTTCTGATAGTACTCAGCAGTTTGGAGGCGCTTTATCGGACCTGAACATAGTCTTTGGAATCGCACAAAAGCTTTCACCCACTTATGACAAGGTCAGATCATGCTGGTTTCAGTAATACAGTTAGTTATCAATTGAACCTAGTTACTAAGCGGCTTGTGAATAGTTAAGCATCATATCGTTTGGTCTCAGCTAACTCAATATCGAATGAGGTCAGAAAAAGCGGTCTCTATCTCCTGTTGAGACAACAAACATAGTGGTTTCTTCCGTGTAGTGCCTAGGCGCCCAGCACCAGCGACGATCATGGGCATCCTTAGCTAAACATCCGACAGCAGCGTGATCCGAAGGTGATCTATGCCTCTACGGATGGTAGTGATCGGAATAAGTTATCATCCGAATATCTCTGAATTGGCCCCATATAGTTTCATTCAGGAAAATTTGCTGTATCCTTATTGGCTTGACAAGCATAGGGTGATAATGAAAGCCTCTGGAACTCGGCTGACCTATTCCTCTGGGAGTTTCCCCAAACACCAAGAAGTGTGAAGACTCTAATTAAAAATACGTATGTTGATTAATTGACCTGTTCAGAGGGGGGGTGTTTCAGCTGCTTTTTGCCGTTAATAACGAACGTAAATGATAATAATAGTTTTCGGATTATATGTGTATTAAAATAAATTAAACTTAATGTTCCGATTCATAATTAAGGAAGCCTTTAACTTTTCTCACTATGAATAGAGCGCTTTCTTTCAGTTCCAGCAGTTTATTGCAACCCCCAAAAGAAGGATTTCACACTAAAACGGGGTGACTAATGAGGTTTACAATAGCTTGATCATGAAGACTTACATTGTCTATTGTTTTGGTGCATACTGTTTATCAGTGAATATTTATAGTGACCTCCAGTCCAACTTCTCAGTCTCCGTGATCTCTAATAGGCGGTTTAGGTAGAATTTCAAAGCAAGGATAATAGTTCAGAGAACTACATCAGTGTAAATAACCAGCATCCATCGACCGTAAGATAAATCTCACTGTTTAACTATCGAATTCCTTCACATAGCTTTGATTACACATTCCATCTCATTGCACTGAATGTTTACTCAAGAAAGTCAGGTTTTCGTACGCTTAGACTCAATATGGGATTGGTTATCGGAAATAGAGTTCCTGACAAAGTGAGACAGCACTACTAAAAATGAAGATACACAGTATCTCAATTTTTGATTTTTCTTTTTACCGTTCGGTAGGTAACAAATGTCACATAAACCCAGGTAGTCCCATTGTTTCCCTTGCATGCCTGTTTTCGGACAGCCTGTGTGAAATTAAAGCTGCACAATGACTTATCGCAGATTTGACCTTATCTTCTTCGTGTTGTCACTTCTGTTATCTCACTTCTCCCTTGAAGCCACGTGGACACAAACGAGCAACGCTTATCGGTAGAACAGAGGACTTGGGGTTTAAGCCAAAAGGCGACGTAATCAATCCCAAGTTCTGAACGCTGGTCGTAGTCACGTGTATGTTATGATATCGACTATCCACCGTCAAGGCAGTATCATCACGTTCACATACTTCGGTCTAATCTGACAGCTTGTCAGGTTTCGTCACGTATGTGATCCGCCAGCGTAAAAGTCAGTCAGCTTGATTGAATGGAATGCGCATGGACTAGACCTATTGTGCCGCGAAAACCACGCGAACAATTCGGACTGAACATCGGTGCACGTTTTGGTGTCCTAACTGAAAGGGAAATTTTATGCATCACAGACTTAAGATTCAATACGTCGTCATGTAAATACTCATCACCACAGAGAGAAACAGATACTAGACGTTCAGTTACACTCATGCTCAAGCGGATGACCAGTTAACTAAAATCGGACGATTTTAAAGACATCTGATTGCTAATCAGTGCCATCCCAGCGAAATCAACCGCCGAGGTTTAGTCGGTACAGATTGCTGCGTAGGTAGAGCAGACGTCTTTAGCCTAAGGCCGCTGCTTTACGTGTCTGTTAGCTTGGGCCGGCTTGTGTCAGTAATGAAACCATAGATTTCGCCGATGAATCCATGATCGTGATTTTGCAAATCCACGAGGTTTGTGGTAGCTATACTTGTTGTGACCACTCCCAAGTATTATGACATAATTATAATGCAGGTATGCCTGCATGCATTCGCTCTTAGGATGCAAGTCGAATAAATCCAACGGTCAGCTCTAGTCTAGTCCAGTGTCCGGAAAGCAGGAATGCCAGATCAAGTTGATAACTAGTTTATTTCAGTTTCACAATATCCACAAATTACACTGTTCTCTGTACAATGTCGGAATTTTATGTTTCAAATATGTGTATTACTCTGCGAATATAAGACGATAATAAACATCTGATCTGTTTTTTTTAAAGAAAGAAGATATACATACTCTTGACGATCTGAGGAAAAGAAATGAACAGACAGCCGATCACAAATTGCCGGGAGACTTTGTCAGACTTAATACGAGTCAGGGCTGACACTCCGTCAGAGTCGAGATCCGGTTTGACCGAGCAGGTTTGATTCGAAACTCAGCGAGTTCGCACCTACGGATGAGATTTTTGACGTCTTCTACTTCCAGTTTGACACACGGCACTCCCTGAACCTCAAGAATGCGATCTCCGACGTGGAAAATATCCCAGAATTGAGCGGCGCACCGAACGCTTCCCAGTCGGCTGATATAAATTCCTGAAAAGTGCACAACCACGGTTACCATGTTAGTGGCGTGAAGAAGTTAATTATGATATACTAAGATGGGTTTTGTATGCCCTGTATTACCATTGAGTGGTTTTTTTCGGATCTGGTAATTTAACGGAGTCCCATTTAAGAAAAATCTGGGCTTCGACTGGACTCGAGCCAGCAACAGACATACTTAAACACACCATGTCCCAGCTGAGTAACGAAACCAGGTTGTAAACCCCGAAAACTTCACATTTGGACCCAGTTATTCATCTGTTTCATTCATTGTAGGCAACTTAATCTAAGAACTATGGTTGAAACAGCAACAGAAACGTTTACCTTGTGAATCTCGTGAGATAAAAAATCCAAACTGTTGTAGTATAGAAGATCTTCTCAGAATCACTCGCAGCGATCCGTCTGAGTATTTGCCGGCAACGTGGCAGACTAGTTTTTGGGGATCGATGACCTCCGGCATAGGTTGTATTCTGCACTCAGTTGTTGCAGCAGTCAACGTCTGAAGTGCTCTCACATTCGGTAGTTTGGACGGGACATGCTGTGAGATGTGATTCGTGTGGCCGACGGAACCGGTCGGAATGCACTTGTCACTAGATGACCGCGTGCTGGATCTGGTCAATGTGAAAGGCATGAATTTCAGTCCAGTTGTCGGTTGTGCTGGTTCTTGTTTACACGGCTGATTCGATGAAACTCGATGACCACTGTCAGCTGTAAGTTCGTCCGAAGTTTGTGAAGCACGTTGAAGGCGTTCGGCGCTTATGGCCCGTCGTAAGTTCCCAAACGTTTTGCGCAATCCGGACAATAGTTGAGCTGACCCGGAGCTTTGGCGTTTGAACCTGCACCCGCAATGGATAAGGTAAACATTCAGTAGTTTGGCCCTAGGGTCATCTGAGTAACGTTGAATTTGGAAATCGAAAGCTTTACTCATCACCACCTGCACCTAACGACTGTCTCTATGCTCAAACCAACCCAATTGTTACAACCCATACAAAGCTGGTGCGCTCGATGAAAACAGGAAACGCTCGGTAAATAATCCTGCAACCGGTTGCTAAGCTGACGGATTAAAGCGATCCAATGGCATGGCAACTTGAAACAAGAGTAGGATGTGAGTGAATAAACTGCGCAACCGGAGCGAAAGCCAGCAAGTTAAACGATCAGAAAAGGAAACCGAAAAAAAAATTTGCAAACTTACTTGCTGTGTTTTCTGATGTTCGAAGGAACCGAATCAACAGCTGAAAACGTAATACAAAGGTAGGTATTACTTTGATTAGTCTATGTGTGGAATGGAACTAGCAACAGAAACGGCAAATTAAGCTGTTAACTGCACCAAAGTGACAATTACGTGCGCCAGCCTTCCACACCTTCTGCTAAGATGTAAACATTTCGGCACATTTGTTGTAACTACGATAAACTTACCACGTGGGATTATTGGTGATGTCTGTGTTTCGGCTGTGCACTGTGCCAAATGGTATGTAGCCGGAGTGGATGGGACCTCCCAGGGTAAGGAAACAGCTGTGCAGGCCACAGGCAATTGGAATGGGAAGCCCTCTGGAATGGGCACGGGACATATTGGTGACAGACGATTTGTTGCCGATATAACTGAATGGTGATCAGACTGACTGGTCGAATTGTTGGAGTCCGGTCCACTACGCCTTCGATGATATCGTGGATGTTCTTTGACATATAATCCCATGGCTAATTGTGCAGGTTTGTAGTCCATGAATGCTCCAGTAGGATCCGAGTAGCGTGTCTGTTTTAACTGAATCGGGCTATCTTCAGAAGCTGCAGTGGGTCGTTTTGTCCCACTCCGCAATAGCTGTTTTGGCGCCAGAACCAGTGTGGAAGAACCTACCCCGTTATCAGTCCGCTGCTTCTTAGGTGTACCTCGAATAGGGAAATGAAGTCGAATGTCTTCAGTCAGTGAAATCATGTTCGTTTTGTCTTCTCGGTAACTGGAAGCACGCAAAGGAACTGAGAAACCGTGCTGTGGTGATCGCCTGGTCTCTGTGCGTCCGGTGACTAATGCTCGCATAACGGGAGTTGGGGGGACATCTTCTTTGTCGTACCTACCGGAGCAGCAGAAAACAATGAAAATTTTCCATGCATTAAGTGGACTTTTACGACACACGGTAAGAGTAACATCCTGCCTATACAGGCTGAATGATTATACTTACAATGAACTGACCAAGTCAACGAAACCTCACCAATAGCTCCGTAAGCATGACTTTGAATCGCCGGTGCGTTAATTATCCGACGTTATCTGTCTGTTCTTGTACCAAGGTATGGTTATAATTGCTTTTCAAATTGTTTGTGCAGGGCTAGGAGCTCTCAAGTGGTGACTGGGCTACTTATGACGCAATATGCGTTCGCTCTAATTTAACCTCAGGAGCAAAATTTAATCTCGAAGTTCAGAAACCGCAGTTAAAATTTCGATCGGCCAACTTTTCAGAAGAAAGCAGAATTAAGCTCCCTGAAACTTTAGCACAACTCTCGTGCTCTTAAAATCGCAAATGCCAGTTTGCTGTAAATAAAGATTTGTCCGTTCTTTTGATTTCAAAGGCAACAGTGCTCACAAATAAAGGTATGCATGAATAACTGTTCCCTTATGGTAGCATGAGGGGAGTGCAGTCATCAGGTTGAATCCATCAAAAATACATTAGTAGTTTGGTGGTTATCATTTTTCAGGTATGCCTATCCGCATACCTTAGAGTATCCGTCGTACACACTAAAGTTAGTAGTGGTCATTCACTGGAACTGTTTGGGCAAACGGGGTTTTTGCACGTTTTTTTCCTCAACTTCCTGTACCGTTCTACGGACTCTGTGGCAGCTGAGATAAGGCGTAAGGATCAGTCACTATTTTCATTTAAAATGCCGGCATTTTAGTGGTGTTATGAAAGGCTAATCTTGCATGCAAGTGCTCTTGACTTTTACGGCTAAATAAGACATGTGGACTGTGTACGAAAATCATATTCTCATGACAAACAGGTACAGCAATTTTCCGCATTCAGCAACTCCCCTCCCCTTCAGTAGATTGTATCAATCTTATGCTTCCGAAATTTACTGACCCGTAATTCGTTCTAATGTTATCGCAGATTGCAAATATGCTATTTCATTAGAAACGGTGTGAGCTCAAATCAAATGGTCCACAGTAGGGTTCATTGAGCATGATATACGCTTACCCAGCGGTCATGAGTGTTGTTCAGATCGGTTCTTAGTGAATTACCATTCACGTTTCTGTAGCTGCAGCAATCCCCAGAAGATGCTCTAGCAACGTGAAACGCATGCAGGATAATAAAGACCTTTCATTAATTTGGAAAAAACTACATTGCAGAAATGAAATATGGCCGACCATAATGGTATACATGCACATATGTCAAGCAGAACTGAACAGGTCGTTATAGTCGACGCGTACCGGTTTTACACCCGTAGAATTATAACCGACCTCATATGCCATTTGCTAACTAACAATTGAGGTGACTAGAGACTTTAAGTAACCGTCAGTAGTCAGCCATGAATAGCGAACTAATAATGTTAGTTGGCATGTTAAATATATCCGTTCGTTTACTCAGTAAGTTATAGCATTTTTACAACGATAACACCAGTCCTGTCAATCACACCCAGATACCGTAAATGACTCAGCGTTCTAGTGACAGAGCATTTAGAGGCATTCGGGCTCGACTGTTATGGACTACCCTGTCCGGGCTAGTACAATAACAATTTCAACCTAGTTGTTCACGTGGGTGCAATCATCTCGAGTTTAGAAACGTAACAAACATGGCTAGTAGTGATATCTGATGAAGCTCATGAAGTAGACGAAACATGTTGCAATCAACTGGAAACATCGCTAAACAAAACTAACCGTAAACAGTCCCTGAAACAGGAATTGTCACAGATCTCCTGGTCTTTCTTCAAACTGATTGCTGACGCTGGGTATGCATCCAACTGATTATTGTCACTAGGATGTAATGCCTTCAGAGGTGCACGATTCCGATTTGACATGTCGCTTCAAGAACAATACCGTATGGTGTGAAAATTCAAATCGCATGCGTAAATCCCGTGCGCACACCAGCGTTAACGACGTTAAGCGAAGTCGGGCCGCACCGAGACGAGTAGTTGAATGCATCAAGGGCTTCACCTGATAAGGGTTGAACGAAAGTTTGCAGTGTGCAAACGGACCAATCAGATTCCAGATTGGGTTTGTGATCACAGTGAGGGACATCGCATTGGTTCCCGTGATGCACGAGTGTTTGTGTGCGATGTTTAGGGGAGGAAAAAGTGAAGAACACCACCGCTGGTTCATGTGAGATGTGAAGTGGGTTATACGGACGCGTGCTTAACGTGCAAGCCCACGAGGGCGGAACGAGAAAACTTTTCCGTTTAACCAAGCAGATCATATGACCTTTAGATCATCGGTTTTGTGACACCGAGATTAGGGGTACAGTTACACACAGAATGCATCCCAGATTCACTTATGTGAACAGCTGCAAACTCCGCCATTTCAGAGCAGCTGACACCACCGATAGACACACCACGGCACGTTAAATTGTTAATCCCACTGTTACTCGATGACGGAGGGCTCTGAGGAGTGCATTTAACAAAATTACAAAAACCAAAGAAACTGTCTGGCACTTTAATTCACCACTCTATTTTGATGGCTGTTAAGATAGCGAGACAAAAAGGTCTTACATAAGAGAAACGCTTTAGTGAAACGAATGTTCTTGTGCACACCTGTAGCCGTCGGTTGCCGTGGTTCACCAATGGCAGTGTATACTAGTTATTTCCTCTAGATAGTAACGGATTGCAGTGCAAGCAGCTGCAAGCAAATTAACGTTGAAAAAGTATCATTATTATTACTGTTATTATTGTTTTTGGTTTTGTGCTGACGATTCTCCCCGTAGTTCGGACATGATCAGTTGATTAGACCGATTTAGATGTCAGTCGGACAGGGTTCAGCACGCTTGTTTGGTAGGCGCATGTGCTATATTTTCTGAAGTGGGCTACTAAGAAGCTAACGACACAATTCAATTCAGATCAATCGGAAAACATTAAAAATCGAGTCAGATAACACGCAAATAAAATTTAGCTTTGCTTGTTACTGCTGGCCAGTAGCATATTCTACCGATCAGGAATAGATTTGATCTTACCTGCCATACATATATATATAGTTTTTCTCAGATTTCTTCACAAAATCTTCCCATTATCTTATCACGGCGCCTCATTTTGTACACTCCTATAAAGTAAATATTCCGTAGGAGAGTAGCTTTAATAATGTACCTGGTAGAATATTCCATATTCACTTGTCCAAAGTTGTGTCGGCAATCAAAATATTCGAGGAAGTTGTCTTAAGAGACCCACAGTACGACATTTGCGCGTGATTAATAATTCATGTTAAACACTTTTAGCACCAATCAGGACAACTGAAGTCAAGACAAACGTTTACTTTATACATACCGGGTGGTATAGTTTCACTAATCCAAATCACCAAATGTGTATCATTAACAGTGAATGACATTGTAATTTGTGAGGGTCAATAATGCACAAAACAGGAAGCGTTGTTGATTTTCGTTCAACCGTATATTTGAAAAGTAGTTAACATATCTGGTTTGTTCTTGAGAGACACACAACCGCTGAACACCTGTCAAACTTGAGGGTAGATGCCATGGAGGGTTTTGGTTTTTAGGTAGCACAATTTGATTCAGGGAGTTGTTTGATACACTACAAAATTTGTACTTTTGCCCGTTCAAACCGTCACATAACATGAAAAATAACATTGTTGCCTATAGAGGTGAAATGATCATTGCTCACAAGCGAGAGTGGTTGAGCGTTCGGATTTGATAATTCGGTCGTGCCTGATGTGAGGTCAGTGGCGCAGTGGTTAACACGGTTTCCTCATGAATAGAATGGCCAGAGTTCAAATCCCGGCCATGGCAAGGATATGCATTACTGATGAGCTCTAATGAGAGCGAAACTCGAGTCTAGTGCCTCTTTTCGAAAGAGGCTGGCTGGAAAGTCTATCTGAATGCGAACGCTGCGATCCAACGTGAGTGTTGGTCAATTTGAAAATACAGCAGGAGAATTTGACTTTAACCATGTAAAGATGAAATAGTCAGAGGTTTATTGAGCTTTTACGAAATGAATTTAAAACTCAATCCACACTAGAGGTTACTGAAGACTGTTGCGCTCAATTGCGACCACGCGGGGTCCTGTTGGTGAATAATGATGCTGAATCGGACCAGTCTTAGAAAATGTCTGAGAGTTACTGATATTAGTTGCCATCCTAGGATTTCCGCAGCAAAGTACTTGCAAGATGTGTGATCTGTTGATGGCCGTCGGGTATGTTTATCGTCGTATGCATGGTATAGTGTGGAGAGATCAATTCGTTCAGCCATGTTTGGTATGTTTATAGAAAACCGATAGCAAATTTGTGTTCATTTGTCTTTGCTGTGTGCAGTAGACAGTCATGGTGAAATTTATAACACAACTGCACATAGTGTTTACCGTCTTCTTTTCATAACTTTCGTTGTATATCCATTAAAGAGATCTCTGTTGATATTCTCTGATACGCTGTTCACCTCACCTGTGCCCGATTTCTTTAATGAAATTATTTCCCATTGACTGGTGTCTGTTTGCAGACTCGTCTTTGGTTATTCCAATTTGACCGACCTTCTGCTGAACAATTTGCGTATCCGGTTAGTTCAAGTACGGCGTGATAGACGTACTTCTACCGTAAATTTTGCCAAACAGTATCGTATAAATTCCAGTCCTTTCGATCGCCCTTTCCAACTTATTTCCTTGGAAGATAGCCCGTCTAACCCGACCGTATGAATAGGCGTTATTGGAATTGTCGAGTAGGCGTTAATGAATGAGTGAGCTTAAATTCCCTGGAGCGATTTGGTACAAGATCTCAAACGGAGTTCAACGGTGAAATCGGTAAAGCATTCGTCTTTACTGTCGGTGGATTCCGATAAAAACTCAGTGAATCGGTTTGTGAAATTCAAGCTATTTCACTAAAAAACCGAGAAGGCGTATACCAAACTGCGAAACAAATTAGGCTGTGTGGCCCCTAGTCAGATGATGACTTACGAAGAATGTCTCTAGACGAACCGCATGAAAATGAAACTCCTGACTTTCATTAAACGGCGTGCGCAAATGAATCTCATCGGCGAATTTCATGCACAAACTCCTTGCTGATACTAGCATTCCATCTGTATAATCAAGAGAGAAAATAAACACACTCCGGTACACTGGAATCAAAGGTCGAATGAAGCAGCGCAATTTTGTTGGACAATGTTTCCTAGGTTCTGTAAGTGAAATAATCTTATATCCGGTTCAGTTAGATGGGCCGGATTTTCAAATCCTGCAAAAGGTATCACAAGACTGCTCGAGTGAGGTTGTTAAAAACTATACTGAAAACAGGGGAATGTAGACCAACGGGTTGACATCTTCATCTACTATCGGCGAAAAGACACGTACATGACCGTCAACGAAATCCGCTATTGATTTTGCATGCTGATGAACATGCCAGTGAGGATCAGCTGTGTGGTGATTCTAGCAAGGATGTTCATATCGTACCATTGCTCAAAGATAAGAACAGAAAGCAATAGCACGGCATTTGTCAGGGCATTAGTATGTCGAGCTGCGTTGATAAGATACATGCAGGAACCCACCTGAATCGAAAAAACGTGAACAGTTTGAAGGTCAGTGTATCGGGGAAGCAGTGTGGATCCTGGGTGAGTCGGATTGGGACCCACGTGGCGTTTTCGTTACGTTTTCCTTCTTTCACCGATCTGCGGCCGGATGTGATGTTCCTGCATGTGCGCCTGAAACTCGCATCATTGGAGACGTCGTCGACAGTTGCACAGTTCTCTGCTATATAGGTAGCAATCTGTACACATATCCGTTTGCGAACTGCCAGTTGGATATTCGGTGGTCGGACATAGTTCCGAACAGTGAGGTAATGCGGCGATCGGACATGGACGGGATGGAAGCCATATTGATGCTGAATCAGCTTCGTTGGGTAGGTCACGTCCGTCGGGTGGACGATGACCATATCCCGAGGCAGCCACTATACGGGCAGGTGATATCAGGTGGACGACTTCTTGGTGGAATAATCATTCCCTAGAACTGTAGCTGTCGATCCACCCCTCATACGGCGGATATTCTTCTAAGCGAAAGGAATATACTGGAGTGGTTTGAGTTCAATCGATACGGTTGTCACTCTATGCCCGCTAATAGGTAGCATACTGCATTTGTTGAAGCATCAGTAATCTGAAGAAAGTCTGTCCCAAATTTGGCTTTTGTTGCGTTCAGTGAGCAATCATGGTGAATTTGGGGCCATGATTACATGCATGAATTGTTCGTCTTCCTCTTCTCATAAGTATCGTTGATTAGCCACTAAACGTTTTGGTTTGCTATCGTTTAACACGCTCACCTATTCCCGATTGTTTTAATTAACTACTTC